>JAAOAL010000085.1:0-299349 GCA_013186775.1 Fusarium dlaminii | reverse complement strand
CCCCCAAGGGTATGAGAGACATTCCGTCTGCTTTTACTATAGACAGTTCAACGTCGAAACCTTGATCAAAAGAGACTCTACGACGGTCAACAGACTGACTTTTTACCACGCCATCCCACCCTGTCCAAGACCAGCTGGGAAATTCCGAGCGACGGACGCGGGGAGCCTCCAGAGTCCAACACAGACCACTGACAAAGCCCGCAAGGGCGACTCTCGCGTCATTGGTGTCATCATCGCTACTGGCCGCAGAAACTCTGAATTTGTTTCTTGAATCGTGAAGGATGGGTACGCCACAGACGTGATAGACCGGGATCGGCTTATGTGTAGCATATACTTGGAGAATGCCTAACATTGCGTCCAGAGCGTCCGACTGGTATGACAGTTTCCGCCCTGTGTATTCTGCCAGTCGATCGAATAGATCATCACCGCCGCTGTGCGAGGATACTATCTCTGACTGCCCATAGATCCATGAAGGCTTCATTAGCCCGTTTTTGAGATCCCTCATTATCCTTTCGACCTCTGGGGGGAGGCGGATAGCCTCACGGGCTACGAGACTCCCGCATTCAAACGACATCTCTGTCTCCGAGAAGAAAATGCGGCGGCGAGAGAGTAGCCCTTCCTGGTAAGTCCATCCCCGCGTCATCCATGCCGAAGATCTGATTTGAAAGGCAGGATCTGGCGGAATCGAGGTGAGAACGTGGCCTTTGATCGGCACTGAGTGCTGTGGCACTCTAGGGCGTCTACTGCTTACGCCTGGGAGGCCATATGATGATGCTTGTCCAGCTGTTGCCACCAGCGTTACCTCAGCATTCGCGTAGACCGAATTCATGCTCTGTAGCTGTTCGTGCTTCACTTTGATATTCCCTTGTTGAATAATGCAATACCTGTCCACCCATAGGAACCTGTATCCGAGCTCCAGCGTCATTGTGATGGCATCTTCAACAACCGCTTCAACGCTCTGTGCTAAATTAAAACTGTTCCCTTCATCGTCGCCACAGCAAGACTTTGACAGAATTGTCTCTTTCGAGCTGATAACGGGAAGAAGGCCCCATACGTAACTCAGCGCCACATATGAAGGAATTTCATCACCCAGCAGGACTATCCTCCTTGTTTTGCAGTCAATGACCCGGAAATACGGCACGCGGGCCAGCTCCTGATGCTGACACCGCTGCGAATGCTTCTCACGACAACATGCAATCCAGGCTTTGGCAGCGGCAAAGTCAACTCTGTCGTTCACCCGAGTAACCGTGATGGCCCTTGTGCCGTTCTCGCAGTTGGAACCTAGCCGGCCAATAAAACCCGTCCGAGAAACGAAAGAGTCGAATTCCTCTTGCCCCGGCCAGTCTATCTTGTCTCGAATGGAATCAGGAACAACACTAAGGAACGTAGTGTCGGTACACAGACTTGCAATCTGTTGGGGTGAGTACACTGGGCTTTGGAAAATCCACATTGCTGTGCTGGATAAGGCAACCAGTGTATACTCATAATCTTGGTCCTCCTCCTTGCTGGCATCTCTCCAACGAAAGCTCATTGCTGCCATGAGCCGGCACATAGGACACGCCCTTAATTCCCAGGTCCTGTCTAGTCTTCCGAGGCGTGCAATGACTGTCTCTCGTTTGTCGGTATTGCGGCGCGAAAAAACATCATCTAGGTCTATGGTCGCGCATCTTTTGCAGAGACTTGTGTCATTAGCATCCTTCACAGGAAGATGCTCTTGTTCTTCGCTCAGGGGCAGGAACATGTCCCCACTTGATTCATCTCTGACCTCGTTTCTTGTCTGGTTCCATAACGAGCTCACAGAGATGCTAGACGAGAATTCTAGTTGTAACCTAGCATGGGAATCAACTGGCTCGCCATCCTCGGATGGCAGTCTTAGATTCTCCACATCAAGCCCATCATCGAAAGAGCTATCTTGAAATTTGGGAATATCCGCAGGCGTGTCTCTGCCGTCGTCCTGGGCTCCTCTTTTGCAGAGTAGCGACATAACTGCCGTATCACCCATGTTTGTTGCGACTGCCATTGGGGTCAGTCCGTTGCGATTCATCCGCTGCACATCAAGGTCTCCTCGTTCGAGAAGGATTCGCACAAATTCGTTACCCTTGCTGCGCTGTATAGCCCGAAGAAGGGGTGTAAACCCCTCCGCGTCTTCAGCATTGGGGTCTACTTCCTGAGCTTGGAGGAGCCGCTGCATCACCTCTATTCGGGAGGTAAGACCTATAGATCTATACCATTCTGGGGCGTCTAGCGGGCCTATAATAAGCCATGAAAGAGGGCTTGGCCGATATTATCCCTTGAATCTGGGTTGACGCCATTGGCGGTGAGGAGGAGGTTAACTGTCTCCATTATCTTGGGCAATTGTGTGGGTAGCTGGTATACTGCCCGAACTGACTTTATAAGAGTGTTATTTTGAGTTGATAGACCCCACAACTGATGGCTCACATCACGCGCCTCGCACGTATTAGACAGGCCGCTGCGACCGACTTACCAGCCCCAGGCTCAGAATAGCATAGAAGCGTCCGCGGGCTCGATTCCAGCCACGTCTTGTACTCGGTCGATTCAAATAAGTCATTGAGTGTTCCGGGGTGACGCTTCTCGGCATAGTCCGTCAGCTGGGCGGAGTAGTCAGTTTCCGTTAACCGCGGGCCGTCTCCGGCTTCTGTCAGCCACTCTGAATCTGAATCTGAACTCATTGAGACTGTTGGGTAGTAAATGAGGAGATTGTTGGATACCAAATTGCTTCACAACAAGCAGGATATTGAGTAAGAAGTAAACACTTAGATGCCAGCATCAATTTGGAGACCAGAACAAGAGTATGGTTACCAACCATGTTCGCCAGACATGTATATTTTCAACCATGGAATCAGCTGATACCAGATACCACATGCTTTCAAATCAATATTGGTTGCTTATCTCTATCTATCCAAAATGTTCTGCTACCACGCTCTACATGAGCGCTTAACTTCAGATGTAATTAGCAGCTCTGATCCCTGACGTATCACAGTTCGGTGAGAGCTGCAAGCCAGAGGCTCAGGCAGTTACGCCGCTGTAAACCAATCAGCAACTGAGCGACACGCTGTATTTCAGCAGGCTGTGTCGCCCTATGGATTAGGTGGCGAAATTGATTACAATTATTATTATTAGCAGGCCCTACTACTCGCCAGCTTCTCAAAATCATTTCAACGATAACCTGGCACAAATACTACAATTGATAGAGTAAGGGCCATGCAATTTTCTTCTCCATAATCGTTACACAACTATCGAATAGTGGATGACATGGAATCCTTCAAAACCCCGTTATCGTTGATTGGCCAAAGCTGGAAACTACCTGACATTCCGGGCATAGCGTCAGTTCTCCACCAACGGACATTTCCAAGTCCGCCGCGCCCTCTGACAATTTGCTGACATAAAACAACTCTGTGAGTCTCATTTCGGCGAGTGTTTCTTTGGAAATATCCTCTGGAGAAAAAGTAATTTCATATCATACGTATCACTCTGCCTGATCTTGTAAAATGGCAGTCCCTCAAAGACATACCCCACCAATCAAAGAGTTGCGCCAATTCTACGTCGGCAAAAGCATCCATGACGTTCCCAAGCCCGCGGTCATACTAGACAGAGCTAGGGTAAACCGCCATTGCCAGTCGATGCTCAACGCTGTTGTTACTCTTGATCTTGGGTTTCGCGCACACGTCAAGACTCATAAGGTCAGTTTCACCATTCTTCTATGAAAGGCTTGCTCTAACAAGCTCAGACGATAGAGGTAACACGTCTCCAGATCGGTCAGGGAAGCGGCGATGTCAAGCTCATTGTATCAACGCTAGCTGAGATTGAGCATCTTCTCCCTCTGCTTAGAGAGTATAGAGATGCAGGTCGTCGTCTTGATGTTCTCTATGGCCTTCCTCTACCCCGCTCGCAGATCTCACGATTAGCAGAACTTGGCTCGCAGTTGGGGCAGGGAAGCATCTCCGTTCTCATCGATCACCCATCGCAGCTTGAATCAGTCAAAGCGTTCTCGCAACACACCAAGTTTCCTGCAAGGGTGTTCCTGAAGGTCGACACGGGATATCATCGCGCCGGGCTTCCGCCAACTGCTATGAACAAGAACGGTCTGATCGAGGCGCTTGCACATCTTGAGGCTAAGGGTGAGGCTGAGTTGCTTGGGTTGTACTCACATAGCAGTTTAAGCTACAAGGATAGTACAGCTGAGCAAGCGATGGCGAATCTCGAGGGCGAGATACAGGGCTGTCTCAATGCAGTCAATGCCCACGCTCATCTCTTTGCAAAGGATAAGGAGCTTGTCTTCAGTGTTGGGGCGTCTCCTCAGGTCACAGCAGTTGAGAACCTCGTAACTTCGCAGGGGGATCTGTCGCCCGCAGCTGAGTCTCTACGCAAGTCAATTCAGGCAGTGACAACAGGCAAACCTAGCGGACTTCAGACCAAGCTCGAGCTTCACGCTGGTGTATACTCCATTCTGGACATGCAACAAGTCTCAACTCGCTCAAGGAGAGCATTGGAATCTTTCGAAGATGAAATCGCTATCTCAATCATCGCTGAAGTGTGCAGTGTCTACAATGACAAAGAGAGATCGCAGCCTGAAGCATTGGTTGCTGTTGGTTGTCTTGGACTTGGCCGTGAACCTTGTGCTGCGTATCCAGGCTGGGGCGTTATTAGTCAATCTTCTTACAAATCTCAGTCTGGAGGGGGAAGACGTTTGATCATTGACAGGGTCAGCCAGGAACATTCCATTGCGGCATGGGAACATGCTGAGGGCGAGGATGCGTCCTCTTTGCCCCCGGTTCCGTTGGAGGTTGGACAGGATGTCGTCATATTCCCGAACCATGCTTGCGTTGCGGGAGCTTTGTATGGATGGTATCTGGTCGTTGACTCTTCAGAGGGACATGCAACTAAGATTGTTGACGTATGGGTTAGAGCTAGCGGATGGTAGAGACGAATAGATATGGATATAATCTAATTCAATGAACTCTAAGTCTATCATCACGGCTTGCGAGCATCCTTCTCATTACTCTGTGTTTCTACCAATATCCTAATCTTTCAGACTATCTTCAAAGAGCTTCTGCAACCTCGCACCTTCACTATCAGCGACTTGACCATGCGTTCTGACGCTTCCGTAAGGGTGATAAGGATATGGACTAAACTTGTCAGCGACGGCGGTCCTGATATCATGGCATGGAAGGTTATACTTACCCATACTCAGGTACAAAGGTAATAAGATCACTATCCTGTCTTCGCGCCTTGACAATGCGTAGCCAGAGTCTCTCAAAGAACTCCCGCTCCTCCTTGAACACTGGATCTTCAGGCTCAGGACACTGAGAGGACTGAGTCGTGCCAATACGTGCATGGATATGGGTTACCTAGATACATGTGAGTAATTATACAAAACTGTTGATGAGGTAAGCTCTTACTCTTGGGATCAACAGGTCTAGTATTTCTCTGTCTTCTTCGCCGAGATCCAGAAGTCTTTCGCAAACGACAACCCAGTGAGAGACATCCGCTGTCACACGAAGCCTTATGCCCGGTTAGCGTTCTCCCTCGAAGCTTATGATACAACAACTGACTCTGGAACCTTTGGCAAGATATACTTGGCCGCATACGGTGTGAACAATGACCTGTTGCGATGCGTTTCGTGGCTGACGAGCCCCGTGAGACCCAGCTCCTTGTCGATGCCAAGGGTCTTCTGGTAGAAGTAAACTGATTCGTCAAGACTCCAGTAGTCGCTTCTATTGTAAGCCTCAGATGCAGTCGAATGGATGATTGAACCTACCCTCCAGATTGGGCGTTGATCTTAACAGGTTTCAAGATCTTTGCGCGCTCGAGACTCTGGCGGTAAATATCGAGGTGGACATCCGGTGTTAGATCTTTGGGCCGACCGCCAACATACCCCGCCCATGCTGTATGCAGCCTTCCACAGATAAGCCATCGCTGCAGACTTGTGGTGAGTAACTTACAGCACAGTGGTTTCTAGGCCAACATCATCCAAGATCCTTCGCAATTGCTGAAGGTTGTTGGCATTACGATCTGTGATATCGACTTCAACACCAGCTGCACCACATCAATATCACCGTTTGTTCACTTCTCTCAGATCAGCTTACCGAAGCCCTGCTTCTTGAGATCAGGAAACCATGGGATCCAGTTCTCAAAGTCCTTTCCAGAGTCGACGCCCCAGACTGTTCGGAATCGCTTTATGATGACCATTTTAATCCTTATCTTCCGTTCCGACTAAAGTATAAGTGAAAAAAGAAAGAAAGAAAGTTGTGTCGGTTCAGATCTATGTTTAAATCGGCCTTCTGCCCGTCAAGTCCAAGGTTCCCAAAAGAGTATCTTCACCCCGCCGGGGAAAATTGCCTTAAATGGACGTGTGTATATTATAGTGGGTCGGCAAAGGTCTAGACACATATGTCTATAGTCGATGCGTAAACTCCGGTGTCTATTCATGTAAGACGGAAGCAAGATGCGTTGACGAGTCTGGAGCAATTTTCGATGGGCAATTCCTCGACGCAGGAAAGAAAACATGAAGCTTTTTATTACTTTGTACCTATAGACCTTCATCAACATCGTCACGGCTCCGGCCAGTCAGGTTTTTATCAAGTCGAGATTCATTGTCGGTCATTATTGTCCAAACAGATGAGAAACTGGACGGATAAACACATAACAACTTCTTGGACTAGGCGATTTATACCCTTTGTTCCATGGGATCTTGGTGCGTGGACATAACATAGAATCCGTTCCGGGTAGTTGCCCGTGTCCTCCTTCGCACACCGCCTCACATGATCCCAAAGAATCATGTCATGTGTTGAGCCAACCACTCAATAAACATCCGAGGGTTCTCTTGGAAATGCGTGTAACCCTTCATCCGAACTGTTCCATCAACCCAATGCAATCGCTTATCTTCAACAGGGATTCTGTCATACATGGTTTGTACATCGCTCTCCTTTGTCAGGATATCGTTGCGTACAGAGTAAATGAAAGTTGGAATACGGACACTCTCCATGATCGCTATAGGAGAGAGCTCGTCAATGTCAAAACTTGATTGAATCTTGACCAATCTGTTCACCTCGTCGAAGTGGTCGTCAAGACTAGCCATCTCGAGGGCCCTTTCGACAAAAGGTCGATACGAGAGTGGTTCGGGTACGAGTAAACAGCGGACATCCTTGAATATTTCTGGCCGACGGTGAATGGCGATAAAGGTCGCTATACCGCCAAGACAACGACTGAACAGGCCAACAGTCATGTCTTTGGTATCCTCTCGGCTGCGGACATAGTTCAACGAGCCAACCACATCCCTGGACTCGAAGTGCCCAGTGCCGGAAATGCCACCGTTGGCCTGTCCGCTGTTACCGAAATTACGCATATCATAAGTGAGTACATTGTAGCCAGCGTCGTGCAATATCTTCAAGTCGGGAATGAAGTTAAGTTCGAAATCATTGCCAGTCATGGAGCCGCCGAGGAAGGACTTCCAGGGCTCGAGATGAGCGGGGAATCCGGCCCGGTTGCAGCGAAGGGGGTGATTAACGATGATAAGCTTGTTTGAGCCAGGTTTTGGGATATACCAGGCCTCAAGGGGAATGCCGTCTTCGCTTGGAAAGAAGACATCCTGGTACTCAAGCCCGACCTCGCTGGGTCGATGGAGTAGAGGCGTGGGTATGTCATTACGCAGAGGGGCAACGAGACCTCGGAGGTAGCTCTTGATTTCTTCAGGAGTCATTCTGACGACTAGTCACTCGAATATCCTGGTCTTCCAAGAATATGACGAGGATTTTGGTTAATATTTGTAAATAAGCTGAGAAACTCGGCGGACTTGTTGAATTACCAGAATATGGGAAGAAGAAGTAGAGCAACCCAGAGCGCATTCAGATATGTATCAGCTAAAACATCACCTACCGGATACTTGTAAGCTATACTATTCTGTAGGAAGGATTGTTACAGACTTAGGCTAATATGATCATGATTATGGGGTAATATTGTTGTGTAACGCTGGTGCTTACTGTAGGATCAAAACCGGTGAGTGTAGACGGCTTAGCGTAGTCACTGGCCCTATGAGATTGTTCCTCTTATCACACTTGAACGCTTCTAGCGTTCTGACATAAGCTCATTGTTCTCCTTGCATATCCGGAGAATGCCAAGATTCCCGAGTGGCCAGTCAACGATGGAAGAGCTGCTATGGTGCGGGAAATCCCGTATCACGGATACCTAGGCAATACAGTCATTTCTGAGTTCTTGAGAAAACACAAAACCTTTTCAACGTAACACTGGCTTAATGTAAGCTAGTGCTCTGTCTCTAATAATGTAAAGCCTTCATATCTAAGACGGGTAAGCATGAAACGACCGGAGACGACCCGACCCGCCTGACTACATGATCGCCTCAGGCTTCAAGTAGGGCATTCCTTCTGAGCAATTCAGGATCGATGAGTTGAATCGTGACACAATAGCTAATTCGATATCGCATATTTCAACAGGTCAAACATCTTCACCCTGGCGGGGAAATTGCCTGAAATAGGCACACTAATCACTTTGAGCTCCACCCCTTCTCCCTGTATTATTTCCGGATCGGACAAAAGAGGGAAATAGTTCCGGACGCTACAGCGAATATTTTATTGTCTCATTTTACTAGGTGATTTCTAAATGCAGCCATGCCTGCTTGCTTTGCCTACTCACTAGGAAAGCTTCCCAACAACAGACTGTCACCGTCTGCAGGTAAACCCATCACATCTACCCTTACGTGTTTCTACTGGCTTCCAAAGTCGTAACCTCTCTCGCTGAAGGCCTCAATCTCAGCTCACCATAGCCCCGATATCCTGCTGATCCAGACCCGCCTTCCTCATGGCTCCTTTCAGCCGTGAGATCTCATTTCTCAGATCTTCATTCTCACTCTCAACCTTCTCTAGCTTGACATTCAACTCCTCCGTCTGCTCCTGGGCTCCAACTCCAAGTTCTTCTATAATCTTTACCACTCGCCAAAGCCGCATGACGACAATCAGAGAAGCGACTTCCTCGATGATACCGCGAAGTGCGACATCTGTGACGAAGCCTGCGATGACGATGAAGGCGTCGAAGCAATGAAACCAAGAGTTGAAGTATCTAGGGATGTCAGTCTATGAGGGTTGAGTGAGATGGGAACAGGACTGACTTCCAACCGAATGCCCAGACAGAGGCAATGAGTTCGACGACGAATAGGCATGAGAACAGAAGACTGACAGAGCCAAGTATCTCCAACGCCAAGTCCCAATCTGAGCCCTTCCTGCCTTGCTCACATTTGAACAAATTGAGAATGAAGTCTGCCGCTGTCAGTTTATTGCTCAATTAATACACCTGATCTACTCACCAGCAATCATGCTAAGAACATCAAGCGACACCAGCGTCAGAACAGAATAATGCCCAGCCTTCGATGAAAGAAACTGCGCAGTCTTTTCCTTCGTACTTCTCACGCTCCATGGATCCTCTCTAAAAGGATGAGAATGCCAGTGCTGGACGTTCAAGGACGGAAGTCTTCTCTTGCCCCGTCGCAGAAGCGGCTGCTCTTCCAGCGAGCTGTTCGCATTTTCGATACCCGTTGACGGCATTGCGCTACTGGTGGAAACAGTGCTTTTGAAGAGGGAAATGGGGGAGACGCGTCTTCCTGACCGAGCAGGAAATCTTGGGTTCACCGTATGCCGCGTTATCCGCACAACGACGTCATGGCTCTTATCTTATCTTATCTCACTACATACCCTGTACAACTCGCGATAAAATCACCATTTCGTGCCTTACAGAAGAAGAGAAGTCCAATATCACTAAAAGCTTCTTGCTCCTCTATAATATGTAAGTACACTTTTTCTCTTCCCTTTCAACTATATCTTGTTGCTCGTTGATTGATTGATTGATTGATTGATAGTTAAAGCTAATGATATTTCCACGAGATAACTAAGTCAAGCCAACACAATCCAAACGCAGTGCTTACTCATTTCCAAACATTAAGGATCAGCTACACGATATTCTCAGACGAGAGAAAACGAACCCGCCTATTTTTCATGACCAGAACTAGAAAGCGTGATAGACGTCGTTTCAATTAGCGCTAGGTGTGTCTCGCTGTCGCCGAAAGGCCCTCTTAAAATAACAGCCAACCAACAAAGTGACTTGTTCTAGCCAATCGGATGCCTCGCTTCGTAAAGTTGAAGAATTGTCTTCTCGACAACCAACAACACTGGAGATGATAAGTCATACGACTGTTCTGACTCAGACCTTGTCTGGACATCAGATTCGCCCTGAATGTGACTTTATTTGAGGTAAATCCGGTTCGTTCCGTTCTCAAGTACTGATGATGGGGTACCTGTCTGGCCATTTGAAGGAGGAGATTGGGGAGCTGAACATATGTCTCAAGTTTGCGTTATTTATTACCCTAGTCGGAGTTAATTCATGCCGGAGGCCGAGACTTTCGACAGAGCAGGCTAGACGCGTCAAGAGGGAAGATAATGGCCTCATTCTCTCAGCATCCCTTCCACCGACTCAAGTTCAACCTAAGCCATATGCTGCTTTACTCCGTTGTCGTTAACATTGCCATCTTCCCTTTTGCATCAATGGCCCTTCTTACTGCTCGAGATGCGATCCACGTTGATGACCTTGAACGTTATGATGGAGTCATGAAAACTATTGCTGGCAATCAGATCCTTAACTTTTACCCGGAGGATCTAGTGATCAGGCTCGATATTCATGAATACCCATCTGAACAGGTAAGACGCCTGCCAGTCAGACCTAATTTCAACTCACATGTAAGCAAGGTTATCCGGTCTGAGGTGTTCAAGCCAAGCCGAGATGCCGATGCATACTTTAAACAGGAGGATGAACTAGCAAAAGAGTTTCTTCAACAATCTTCTGTGTAGAGAACTGAATAAACTAGTGAGACTTGGCCTGAGGAGTACTGCCTTCTTTCGCATGATTTGAAGACTCACATTGTTGCCATGTCAGGAAGCCTGATAGCAAGAAGTCTCAGACATTAAATAGTGCATACCGTGGGGTAAAACGCTTAGGAATATATGCTCCTTACCCCTCTGAGATCATTGCATAACTCCAACGTCGCATCATGGACACTCAGAAATTTATTGGGTCAGTGTAGGCTATCCTTTCTTGGATGTCATGCTGCTAGGGTCTGGGATCTACCTAGATCGTCAGCAACCCATTGAGGAACGGGCGTAAAGCGAATAACATGGCTGAGGACGGTAACCTGACACAAATTACATACAGATACCCGGTTAGTCTCAAACATTAAATGATAGGTGCATTCGTGGTACCGCAGAACGAGGTAAGCTCCCCATGGCCATGATGCTTCAATAATCAGCACTTGGGGTAATGAAAGTAGTCGCAGGTATAGAGACAGTGGGATCAATGAGGACGGCTACTTGCGATTACTCTATCTTATAAGCCTAGATTACATCTCGGCACGTTTAGCCGTTCATACCAGTGAAGTGGTATGATAGCTGACGTCTCAGTGTAGTCTATTCGACCTTATCCATATTTACCCGGCCCTGAGAGATAGTTGATCTAGTCGTAATTAAACGAATGGACCCTGTATAGCAACTACATTGAACATACCATATATACTTATACTTCAGCATAACACTACCAATCGCTGACTTGCAATCGAAGGAATAGAGTTATTAAATAAACAATCCTCCTCTCGTCTCAGGCCTTATCATTTGACAAGATGGTCTTGTCAGTCAAATCCATCGTCTATTCAACCTTATCCGTCATCGTGCATTGATTCATCAGCAACAGAATTCTAGTTGAACGCATGACATCAAGAACTTTATCCATTCACCACCGCCATAGACCGCATTACAGAAAGTGGAGCATTGCCCTCGCTAATCTTAGCACTCACATATGAAACACGTTATCCCTATACAGCGGCACTTATATCCTTCCACCAACTTAACCGTCATTAGCCTAAAAAGCCAAACATGAAGATGAGCAACCTTGATAGGGAATATATTCCTCAGGAAGGAACATCGACGACGATCTTTTACCGATCATGGAGACGACCCGAGGTTAAAAAGCAATCTCGTGCATCGTGGACTTTAGCCAGAATGCGGCATGCATGGATCGTGCATATGATCCGAACAGCCCAGCTTACTTCGGGTCAAGTATGCTGAGCCGGATTGACCCGACGGGATGAAGCGTCGTGAGTTTAAAATTTAACCTTTGTTGACGTTTGTCGACGCCGTGTTTCATTAGATAATACTACTTCGATCTGGAGATCAGCTTGATTAGCGAGCAATAGCTCATGGGTAATATTGGAGTTTAACTCACGAGGTGAAAAAGAATAATTGAATGATTCAAAGCAGTAAGATTGCAAGTTCAATCAACAGAAAATTGAGGACTATAAGGGCCTCAAAGCTTCTTTTACCCGTAATGGAGGAAGCAGACCATGCCAAGCACAATCACTCCATCAAACCATGTTCTGGGCATCCCGGCAATAGATTCGGCTCTCAGTACTGACATCCTGGATACACATCAGGGAGATTATACCGTTAGAAGTGGTCCCATTGCAACACCAAGTCATCCTGCTTTTCTTACTCGTTCGTCGAAGGAATCTTGGCACGCATGTTTATCCTTCGGCATAGCAGCCTAATATGAGATGTCTGCCACGTGCACTCCCCTCCCTTCCCCATGATCCCCGCCTCCCCGCAATAAGCCGCTGGCATCCCGAGTCACGATCTCAAGCCACGGACAAGAGGAATTGGGGAATGCCATTTTAGCCGGAATACAATGATGGATGCCACCGATCGAAATTGCGGAGGAAACATCACACCAATTCTTGCCAATCGCATCAGAAACTCATTCTTGGCCATAAGGGGGTTGTTCATCTATCATTGGTCAGGAGAGTTCTTACCGTCTTGGCTCCAGTGTTTACCGTCTTGGCCTTTATGCGAGTGGGGAACAAGAGGCTGAGGTTTCCAAGATGATTGCAAAGAGTTGCTTTTGCTAGCCACGGAGAGCCAGGTTCCGAAGTAGGGCACCAAGCTAGAGAGTCAAAAAGCCTGATGATATTGGTATTAAGGACTAAGATGCTTGGCATGAACTTGTGACAAACAAACTGAAGCCGAGCTCAACCATATATAAGGACCATCAGCTCGCCAACTAAGTTAACTATGCAGCTCATCAGGGTTCTTCGATCTTCACTCCAACTATCCAGCAATCTTCAAAAAAGACATCATGGTCTCCTTCAAGTCTCTCCTCCTCGCCGCTTCGGCACTCACCGGAGCTCTCGCTCGTCCCTTTGACTTCCTCGACGAGCAAGACGACGGCAACTCCACCTCCGTCCTCGAGGCCCGCCAGGTCACCGGTAACTCTGAGGGTTACCACAACGGATACTTCTACTCTTGGTGGTCTGATGGTGGTGGCTATGCCAACTACCAAATGGGTGAGGGAAGTCACTACACGGTTGATTGGCGCAACACTGGTAACTTTGTTGGTGGCAAGGGTTGGAACCCTGGTACTGGCCGGTAAGTTGATGATGCTTTGAATGGATGAGATAGTTTGCTGATAACGGACTAGAACTATCAACTATGGCGGCTCTTTCAGCCCTCAGGGTAACGGCTACCTCTGCGTCTACGGCTGGACCCGCAGCCCTCTCGTTGAGTACTACGTACGTGCCCCATCTCGCCCCTCAAACCTCCACTAACGATATTCAGGTCATCGAGAACTACGGCACTTACAACCCCGGCTCTGCTGGCCAGCACAAGGGCACCGTCTACAACGACGGCGACACCTACGATCTGTACCAGACCACCCGCTACCAGCAGCCCTCCATCGACGGCACCCAGACCTTCAACCAGTACTGGGCCATCCGCCGCAACAAGCGCAGCAGCGGCGCCGTCAACATGCAGACTATCTTCAATGCTTGGGCTTCGGCTGGTATGAGCCTTGGAAACCACTATTATCAGATTCTGGCTACCGAGGGATACCAGAGCAGTGGATCTTCTTCCATCTATGTCCAGACTAAGTAAGATCTCCATGTGAGGGCTCATTGGTCTTGAGACAACGTGTTCGAATCTCTCTATGGCGTTGGTTGGGGAGATGCAACAGATATGGTGGATGTGAAAACTATGACGAGGTCTGTGACCTGGTGTCGATTGATGGAGCTTTACTTTTCAGCGCGAGACATTTCTCCTTTGGAGTCTTGACTTGTCATTCTCTAGTACATAACTTTGATCTGATCAATATTACATATCGCGAACTACCTTCCAAGCTCAGTGAAATCATTAGTCATATTCTATAACCACTCTTCGTGCCGCTATCTACCATACTTGACGTCCCTCGTTCTCGCTCCCGGCAGAACTCTCAGCTCAACATCACTCGTATCCTTGAATCCTTTCGTATCATTCCAGGATCCAACGACAGTCTGGTCTATCGACGAGTACCTTGCACGACTCCCAGACGATGATGGCCACGCCTCGCTATCACGCCGCTTGGAGTGAAAGCATATCGTTCGATTGCCAAACCCAGATTGTTTCCTGGTAGAATCCCAGCTGTTGCTCTCCCGACTTTGTTCTTGGGACTTGGTTCGTGATCCGAAATATGGGCGTAGTGACGGGAGGCAAGCGACGACGAGACCTATGTTGACGTCCAAAGCGCTCCAAAGAACTACAGTGAGATCAGCGATTGCGCTTTAAGCTTATGGCAGACTTCATACCAATGGTACTGAGTGATATACTCGAGTCGGCTCCGGCCTTCCAGATCATAACGAAGCGGACAAGACTAACAGCCATGTTGACGGTGCCGAGAAGGAAGGTGAAGTATATACCGAGTCTCAAGGTTCTTCTGACATGCAGAGCTGGTACAATCAACCACGGTAGAATGAACACTCCACTTTGTTAGACATTATCCCAACAGAATGGAGATCAACGTACCTAGCAAATCTCCCAGAAATGACAGTCCCCAACCAACGTGAAAGGTGACAGCATACGTCCACTTCGGACACGTCCTCGAGGGCCTGAGATCCCTGGAGAAGTATGAGCTCCGTCAAACAACAATGGAGTTGACGAGCTTACCAGCTTCGGCTTATGGGGAGGCAAATGCAGAATAATATCACGACAGTAATGATGTAACTGACCCCTACAAACCAAATCGTTGCCCAAAGGAATCTCCGTCTCTTGACCATAAACTCAGGAAAGACTTGTAAATAAACAGCAAGTAACGCAGCTTTGCACAAGTATAGCGTTGTATAAAAGGGAAAACTCGATGCAAAGAGCAGCTACCTGTGTCAGCTGCGTCACTCAACTCAAATTGTCTACTGACCTTCAATATCAACACCAAATTGGCAGATCCTCCATCATATCCCTCCAACGTCGTATGAACACTCGGATCAAATGCATTGAGAACCGCAAACACTGGTGAAAATGCAGCTGTAATTACGCCTGATATCCACGCTGCCACCATAAAAATATCGCTGAGTAGTAATTTTCACTTTTGTATTCGAAGACGGAGATTGAGACGCGCGATGACGAGGATGGTAGCTATAATGACGAGTATTTGAGACAGCTAAAGCCATTAGCACCAGTCCCTCCCGCAGACAGGAATACCTTACAAGAATATCCTTTGCCTCTGGATTCTTCATCGCAACAACATGCCTCGGGCGTTTTGTATAATCTAGCATTTGGCTTCTCTCACAAGAAGCATAATCTCCACCACTGGAGGAAAGCCTAGCATGGCGTGGCTGTTCTTATAAACGCTCGACACGGGTCTTCGGCAATAACATGGCTTGCGCTTAAGTTTGGTCCTGGCATTTCTTCACGTCTTAAGCTTTCTTGGCAACATGCCAACTGTGGCGCTAAGATGGAACCGTCGATAATTCTACAGTGGATTGGGATAAGCTCTGGACGTTTTAGGGGATTGATGGTGCCTTGCGGGCCGAGGCCACCTTGGCAAGTATTAGGATATTCTCGTGGATGGAAGGGAAATGGTCTGTCCGGGGGTAGATCTAATCACCGTAACTGTAAGCCAGAAAGTGATGTCACAAGGAACAAGCATTGTTGTAATGTGTTTTTCTCCTTAATACCTAGATGCTAGTTCATAGAGCTTTCTATAGCTCCGTTTTCCTCGCAAGAGAACCTAGGAACTCTATCCTAAGTAATGAAGATATTTAGGCAACTCCTGGCCTAGGCTTAAGGTACTCTTTGTTTTAGCATCCTCTTTCCGAATGTCAAGCCTTTGTGCTCCCTAAGGCCTAGCATGACTTATCAAGACCAGGAGGGAGGTAGTTGTGTCTCGCAGCGATACATGGATCGCAGTAATAGTCATCGGAGCGGCAAACCTCCTGGTAAACGCAAGGGCAGCGACAGACTTTATTAGCATGCTGCCTGGGGCCATTGATATTGATAAAAGGGTTAATGACTGCCGTGGATTCTCCAGGTGTAGCATCGCTGGAAGGCGTGTTAGGGGCTGAGGTGCTCTGAGACATGGTGATCTGAATGTTATGAGTGGTTGAGATGTGTAAGATGCTGTAGCTGGGTACTTGGAAGTTTCTTGTGACTTTGCAGACTTGTATGGTGCGTGAAGCGAGCATATATATCCTGTTGTAGAGTCTACGAGATGCCAGTGGCACAGTGGGTTGGGAAGCCGGGTGTCCTTATTCACTCCCAGTGAGAGCAGCGAAACATCTACTGTGACTGTGTTTCTTGTGTACTCTCACTGGTGCTTGGACAGGCTTGTGTTATTCATTTTCTTGCCACACGCAACTGTTCACAATTCATCGACCATCATACCTCACTGTGAACATCAAGACTGTTCGAAGCAATCACGATAAGGGCCTTAAACAAAGGATTTGAGTGTCTTAAGGAAACATTACAGAGTTAGGATTCTTACTAGCATGGAACGACTCTCCCTAATATGATGAGTTAAAAGCTTTTCTTTCACTCTTTGCTGTCTGTAACTATATTGAAGTGTCCCCATTACTGAGCATTATGCGTTCGCCCAAGCACGTCTCGCATAACTTCTTCTTGGTCTGTTGAACAACATTCGTGCAGGTATTGCATATGGTGCATGCGCATGTTTGGTTGGCCATTTGCCTCACTTGGTAGTCTGCAATGCTTATATCAAGAGCTTCAGAAAGGAGAGTTTGAATGTTCGAAATATCATGACGTTGTTGATGGTCTTGTGGCTTTACAGTTAGTATTCCTTAATTCGAGTAGCAGGGCTTGTTGAGTTGAAGTCTATGTACCGCGTGCATGGAGAGTTTATATCGTTGCTGATGAAGAAGCATGTCACTGACTGAGAGCTCATCAATTCCACATCGCAATGGCAGCGAGCCTTGTTAATCGCGGTGATTTGAGCTTGTTCTGTGGCTCACTGCGGTAATGCTGAGGATTGATAAGACAACCTATCACGAATCCTTTGCTTATATACTGACACCGTGATCCTGAATCAATGATAGATTCTCTTCATTATCCCGTAAGAAGCCTACTCCAGTAAACTTGTACAATTATCATATATAACTATTCGCTTTAAGGATCATCAATACCCAAATTCCGAGGGTTTCCCTTCCCCATCATGATCATCCTCCTATTGTCATCATGGTGCAACCGACTCCAGCACTGGGTAATACCAAGCACAATAGTGACATCTGTGGCCTCTAATGAGGACCAAGTTTGTTTTCTGTGATTCTGTAGTAGTGTCGTTGTTGTATGTTGGCTAATGTGTGACTTTCCAGCTGAGGTTGGACCAGCCGCAAGCTTACGTATGAACCATTCTCCCGCTCTTGAGTCTTTTTACGGCCGCGTTGAACTTCTTTCACCGTGCAAAGGGATTTCAAATCATATCCAATACCTGCAGAAATGACTTTGTCAGTGTATCCTTAATCTACAAAGCATTCACCTCGAGTTCCCCTCCATTTATTCAGCCTTCCGGGCATAGACATGACGGGCAGAGGAGTGAATCATGAATCGCAGCTATAAACTACCGACGGGTTCCAATATCACTTACAGCGCCAGAAACCCACACATTGTACTAGATCACTTTCAATGTTACCAAGAACGGAGAGGCGGTTAACGGAGCCGTCAGTACTGGGGCTTGTTCAAGCGTCCCCTTTCGGGTCAGCAAACGGTATGTTCAAGATGATTACATGCCTAGATCAACTGTAATCTATTCTTCACATTCTCGTTTTAGCGGTGTATTATCGAGATACATTGAATAGTGATAGTCAAACGGTAGTTTCACATGTCATGATAGAACTTGCTGTTATTTTCTTTGTCACTCTCGTATCGCCTTCACTTCGCAGAAATTTATCATATTCATCACAAAGCTAGTCAATTGACCCTTTTCTAGCAACATTCACTGTCACAGAGAGCATTGTGTCTTGCTCATACTCTGGGTTGAGATAATCACGACTGATACACTAGCCTTGCGCTTGTCAACGCGTGACACCAGGTCATTCTCAGCTGTATCCATCGTTCCTTGACGAGCAGCAGCTGCAACTGCTCTGCTACTGAATTCACAAAATCCACTGAAGATGCCAAAGACCCTCGTCCTCTGATTCTCTCAATCGCTTCTCACTGACCGCCCTGATCCTGAATTCCTTGTGAAAAGCTGCGCCTCGGATGCCTCTTGAAGGATTTAGCACGTGTAATGATATCACCAATCAATGCGTAAGGCTTAGCGTTCCCAAAAGGGGGCCCCGCAAACGCACCAATCACGCCCCTTCCTGATTCCGGTCTAGCGGGGTAACCACTGTAACCCCAGCGGCCGCCCCCCAAACCTCCCCAAACCCAATTCTTCTTTCATCAGTTTCTCTCCAACATCACTTCTTCGACCGCACGCGACATGACGCCATGCGCCCTTCCCACGCAAACATCGGCTTCTGGCTGATGTGGTTCACCGCCCTAATCTGGTCCTACCAAAACTCCTACGACGACCCGTCCTCCTTCTTCTACAAGTCCCGCATCGCGTTCAACCGTCGCTACTCTGCCCTCCGCGAGAAACAAGTCGACGAGTACCTCGAGCGCGAGATCTTTCCCGTCGCGCACAAGCAGCGCACCGAAGTACAAGTCGACAATGAGTTCTTATGCATCGGCATTCCGAGTATCAATCGTACGACGTCGGGGTTTTTGGCGCATACCGTGGGCAGTCTTGTTGATTCGTTGACGCCAAATGAGCGGAATCAGATCCATATTGTTGTGCTGCTGGCGGATAAAGATCCAACGAAGCACTTTGCTTACGGGAAGGATTGGTTATTCGGGCTGGCGGATGATGTGCTGGTGTATTCCAACGACTCCAAGACCGAATCGAAACTCAATTACAAGGTGCTTCCTCACGATGTTCGCGGTATGGGACGCAGCGACGATCGCGTGGAGAACATACGACTCGACCACTCCGTCCTCTTCGAAGCGTGTCGACGACGCGATCCGACGTATTTCGCCCTCATCGAAGACGATATAATAGCTACCCCCGATTGGTTCACGCGGTTCAAAAAGGGTGTCATCGAGGTTGAGCAAAAAGCGACCGATGCGCATAAAGACTGGATGTACCTGCGACTCTTCTACTCCGAGATCTTTATGGGCTGGAACAACGAAGAGATATTTGACTATCTCAAGGTCGTCATCCTAGGCTACACCGCCTTAATAGCGTGTCTTCTCCTCGCCCTGCGCTGCAGACAGCGTCGTCACGCCGGGTCCTTCGCAACCAAAGACTTTGCGCAAACCGTCGCTCTGCTCCTGGGTCTCTGGATCCCCGCCTGTTTGGCCCTCGCCTTCGTAACAGGCCGCATCACCCTCCACCGATTATTCACACGCTCCCCCACGGTCCGCGAAATGCCACGCTACGGCTGCTGTGCGCAAGGCCTGGTGTTTCCGAACCATCATCTACAGAATCTGCAGGATTTTCTGCGCGAGCCGCCGTATCAGTTCCCGGGAGATATGATCATGGAGGATTACGCGCGGGACAATGGGTTGAGCAAGTGGGCGCTCGATCCGAGTGTTTTGCAGCACGTTGGGCTGGTTGAGTCGAGTGACGGGCCAAGAAGGGCGGAGGTATGGAATTTTAGTTTTGAGAGGTTGAAGGGGTCGTTGGCGTGATAGAGATACCCGACATATACACATATACTGGTCTGCGCATTTGTGACGATGGGGATGGTCGCGTTGGAGCATGGCGAGCGATCAATTGGCGCACGCGATGGAGCGGGTTTCTTCAGCGCGTCGCTATCTATACATGACGTTCAATTGAAGCATCAAAATAAATAAAAGTTATCATTGCATATTATTCCAATTCTTTTCGAAAATACACACGTTCAAAGCCATCCTCTTCCCTCCGCCCAGTCTCCACGAAGCCCATCTTAAGATACAGCCCCAGATTCTCAAACATCTTGACATTCGTGTACAGCTCCAACGCATTGCGATCTCGCGACCGCGCAAAGTCTTCAGCATAGCGCATCAATACCTTCCCGTAGCCACAACCCTGCGCACTTGGGTCAACTACCAAGTTCTCGATTTTTATGGCGTCGGAGTCTGGGTCGTGGTAGAGAACGAGCGCGCCGACGGGGGATTGAGTGGTGCGCAGGATGAAGACGTCGTGGGTTGTGAGCAGAGATGCGTAGTCTGCTGTCATTGGAGCTGGAGGTTTGCCGATTCGGGGTATGTATTTCTCGTATGCTGCGTTGACCATCAATTGAATTGAGGGTATGTCACTTGCTTGGGCGCGGGTGAGCGTGAGGTCTGGCGAGGTGAATGGAGGATCGGGCATTGTTTCGGTCATCGTGTTGCGCTTTGAGTTCACTTGACAACGAGTGATAGGTGGCACAATTGATCAATAAGTTGCTGCAAAGATGGGTTCGATTGAAATTCACTCTTAAATCAATGGCTCGTCTTCATTGAGGACCGGGCCGGTTCAGTGAGCCAAGTGTCAGTGAGGAGTAACCTACCCGGCATTCAGCTGGTAGACCTTGATGACGCGCATGGCGACTGAGTGCCTAACAACACCACGACTGCTGAGGCGTGAAGTTGAACACGATTGTTTCGTGTCAAACAAGATACCAATGTTTACCAGTCAATCCGACATTAATGTTAATTAAGGGTGTCCTGAACACTATGACCCGCAGAAGGAATCCTCTGGCTTATGTGAGCCACGACACGACTGCGGAGAATTAATCAGAACCCGCGACATTTTCGTATACCGTATCGCTCAGAAAAGTAAGCCAGGCCATAAGCCAAGCTCTAAAATTCACACGCTAACAGTCTAAACACCCTCATTATCGCTAGTAACTCCTCACAATTAAATAAACACGCCAAGACAGATGGCTGATCAACGCCAGCGGACTTTAGGATCGTCATCCTTGAAAGTCCGCATACCGCCGCAACCAGCACTTCAATGAACGAACACCGCATCCTGTATATAAAAGTCACTTGCGCCTCAGCTCTACCCCAAATTCCCAAAAACCGACATCACATCCCAAATAAAAAATGAAAGTCCTCTTCCTCGGCGCATCAGGCTCCATTGGCAGCGAAGCCCTCCGCCAATGTCTCGCCCATCCAAAGATCACATCCGTAGTCGCGTTCGTGCGCTGCGCTCTGCCCTCAGATCATCCCAAACTTCAAACCATCATGATAAAAGACTTTTCAAAATGGCCTGAAGATATTCTTTTACCGCATGTTGATGCTGCTGCTATGATTTGGTAAGTTATCTTTTTACTAAAGGCGGGTTTGGGGCTGATCATTATAGTGCCATGGGTTCGTATAGAGGAAATGTGAATGTTGATATGGAATACCCCCTCGCTTTCCAAACTGCCTTCTCGGCTCTTCTTGAGAAACAACCTAAGCGAGAGCCATTCAGGTTTATTCATCTCAGTGGGAAGTGGGTTGTTCAAGAGCAAGATGCGAAGTTATGGGTGAATGACTACCCTCGCAAACTCAAAGTACGTCCCCTCCCAGTTTATCTCAACCCCTACTAACGATCCACAGGGCCTATATGAGCTACGTTCATTGGAGGTTGCGAAAGAGCATGCAAATGTTTGGAAGGCTTGGATGTTGAGGCCTGGAGGTGTTATTACCCAGAGGCTGAGAGTGCCTGGGTATTTGGCTCAGGTGCTCTTGGGTGATGATTATGTTATCAAGAATGAAGAGTTGGGTGCTTTCTTTACGTATTTGGCTGTTGAGGGGAGTGAGAAGGATGAATTTGTTGTTTTGAATAGAAGGATTGTGGAGGGCGGGAGGGAGTATTTGAAGAAAATGAACTCCATGATCGAGAGTTAGTTCGTGGAAAGATGGTGAGCAACTGATGGGTGGCTTGTACGTTAGATGAGTATTTTTTATTTACGCAGCGAATAGTTTCCTGCAGACAAGAACGGCCTGATTTATAGCCAAAAAACGACAGATAGTATACAACCTTTAGTTCTGATGGTTGAAGTCACATACTGGCCAGTCCAGTCCCAGCTTCTAATGCGTAGCCTAGATCTTGCTAAAGAAACCTTGATCAAGACTCTGGACCAGGAATCATGAACGAGCAAGATGTTTTGGACAAGTTTGTTTGTGGGAACTTCGTTTTTAGCTGTCTTGCTTCGAGGGAGATTCTCTCGTAAACTGCATGCTGTATTATGACTGGGAATACTTGATCTACTGTCTCAAGTATGAAGCTCTGGTCATGACACTGGTTGAGAAAGGCTTCGATTCACTTCTGCATCGTCTTAACCATGTTAACAGTTTGCGAACTTCTAGTTCTATGACTGCCATGTCTGAACAATTGGGAGCTAGACTCTGAAACCGACTACGAGGGCTTCATTCATGATGATCAGCACCGTATAATTCTTGATAGAAAGCCTAGATTTGCGACTGCATCAGTTATTGCGTGTCGAGAACAGGACCGACTTCAAGACCTTCAATCTGGAGGAATATAAGTGGAGAGCCCTCACAATTGCGACAGCACATTCTTAAGGGAGAACGATCGTCATGCTGCGTGAGTCACTCAGGCCTAGAAAAAATGGTTCATGCTTTAATGTCACGCTATCACGAATATCTATTGCCTAGATCTGGATGTAACTACGCTTCCCTAGTCATCGGCTTCGTCATCTCATCCCGCTCAGGATTATTAAGCGCCGAGCCGAGCCGAGCCGCGCGTTACAAGTCATGTATCGGCATCCCACTATCTCCAGCATCTCACCGGTCTTTATGAAGATCTTTCTATGGAGTTCAGTAACCCAGGCTGGACTCGGCCGAATAATAGATCCGTATGACTTCTACCGTTACATCCAAGATCCATCCCTGCCAAGCAATCCCCAACATTACCCATCCTATTCAGGAAACTCGTCACCTTCACATGCAGGTCCAAAAGCCGTATTTCCAAGCCGCGTACTAAAAACATGGCTTATTCCTAGCGCTGACTCGTGCTCTCGCCTTTTGGTGCAAGAACCCCTAAAATGCCGACAGAATAAGCCGATTTCGGAATTAAATTCGGATAACCGGCAAAGCGTACATCCGGAGGCGGGGACCCCGTAGATTGATAAGATGGCGTAGATAAAAAGAGCCGAGATCTCTTTCATTTTAATGGTTGTTTTCTCGGTTATTTTAATTACTTAAGTACACCAATATCAAGATGACTGCAGGTTTGAAGAACGTTATTGTCATTGGCGGCTCGTATGTTGGGCTTGTAAGTTCATTCTTTTGGGAACGGTGATGCTTTGACTAACATCATCTAGGCTGCTGTGAAGGAACTGGCTACGATTCTACCAGTTACTCATCGTGTATGAGCACCACCTCGCTTTTCCAGAATCCATGGCTAATATATCATAGGTACTGTTGATAGAGCCTCACAGCCATTTCCACCATCTCTTCGCCTTCGTAAGTCACCTCTCAATCCCTTCTTACTCATACTAACCCTCCCAGCCCCGATTCGCCATCGTCCCAGACCACGAACACAAAGCCTTTATCCCCTACACCGGCTTCTTCTCCTCCCTTCCCAACGCCCCCAACCACACCATCGTCCGCGCCCGCGCAGTATCCCTCCAAAAGAACCAACTCACGCTCGACAGACCATGGCAAGGCTCTACAGAAATCCCCTTCGAGTACGCTGTCGTGACGACAGGAACACGACTTCAAGCGCCTAGTAACATGCAGCACGATGAGAAGAAGCCTTCTGTTGAGTACTTTAGGTCTTATCAGCAGGGCATCAAGAATGCAAAGTCTATTGTTATCGTTGGTGGAGGTGCGGTTGGTGTGCAGATGGCGACGGATCTAGGGGAGGTTTACCCAGAGAAGAAAGTTACGTTGGTGCATTCGAGGGATAGGCTCATGCAGCTTTATCATGAGAAGATGGATGCTATTCTGAGGGATAGACTGCAGGAGCTTGGTGTTGAGTAAGTCAGCCTTTCTGCGATGAGATGAGAAGTACTAACGAGACAGTGTTATCACTGGCACACGAGCCGTTATTCCAGCGAAGGGTTTCCCAACAGACGGATCGACATTCGAACTAGAACTCAAAGACGGACGAAAGATACAAACAGACCTTGTCATTCCGGCAACAGGCCAAACGCCGAATAACCAGTTCCTCAAGGATCTTCAGCCCACGTCTGGATACGAGATCATCAACCCTGCCAATGGCTTCATTCGAGTGGCGCCGACACTACAATTTGCGGATCCCGAGTACCCGAATTTGTATGCATGCGGTGATATCGCCGATAGCGGAGCTCACAAAGCAGCTCGACCTGGAGCAGGACAAGCACAAGTTGTAGCGCAGAACATCGCTGCTATGGTGAACGGTGGCCGACCTGAGCAGAATGTCACGGTTGATCCTCCTGCTATCCATCTATCTCTTGGATTGGTTCGTACTACCCAAGTATCCAGAAATATCGTGGCTAACAGTGGTGTAGAAAAAGAATATTGTGTTTAGAAATCCTGGAAAGGGCCAGACTGAACCTACTATCATCTGGAGAGACGAGTAAGTCTCCTGCTTCCTTTGACATTAGTCGATACTGACGTGCTTGCAGTGGATCGAGGGATATGAACATTGAAGGAGTTTGGGAGAGGAGGGGACAGAGAGTCACACGACAGGATGACTACCATCTTTGAGGTGGCTGTCTTGTGGGAGTGATTGAAAGGTTAATTTTATAGAAGGTAGACTTTGATTGATATGCAAGAGATCTTCAAAAGTCAGCTGAGTCATATATTGATGAGTGAGAGTCACCGTATCTTGTAAAGGTGCATGAGATTATCGTTTGAGAGTAAAGACTTACTATCTCAATGTAATGAAATACGTGACATAAGTGTCATTCATAAGCTTCAGTATAATCACCAATCATATATGGGTTCATATGGAAATTAGGAATATTACTGCTATTGTATGTCAATAATGGTTATATGTTTCACGGTTTGAGTCTATGATTGAGAGAGAGAAAGAAATCGCGCTTTGTATTCATCGAACCGATTCTATACCGGCTAGCAGTAACCAGACCCGTTGATAATATTGTACATAGGCATGTAAGACTGATCTGTGCTTCAAGAGAACTCCAACAAAGACTGGCCGCGGATAACTCCATTATAGCCCATAACCTGTGGGTACATGCAACTGGCCATTAGGCTCTGCTGCGGCAATGCAAATTGATGTTGCTGCGCTGCCAAGGCAAACGCTTGCTGAGGTGTAATCGCGATCAACCCATTGGGAGATGCTCCATAAAAGCCTGGACCAGCAGGTGGAGAGAAATAGAGAAGAGGAGATGGTGATAAGAGAGGTGAAGATGGAGGTGAGGGGATTGTCGGCATAGCCGTACATCCAGAGATCTTTGCTCTGTACCCTTTAGGTCGGTACTTCGCCTGAAGAAACCTCCCTTCCCACTTTGTGGGATGATAAATAACGTCATGTCCACCAGGGATAGACGGATTGATAATGACTCGCGCTGGTCCTGGCTCCATGGATTGTCTGTATTTGCCTTTGAGACAGAGAGGGTACTCCAACCAGGGGCCGGCTACCTTGAGCGGTAGTGCCTCGCCGTTGCGGAAAGTATGAGGATATGTAGAGGAATAACTGAACTCAGGAACCTGCTCGCTTTGCTTTCGCACCTCATGCGCAGGGATCTTCTTGAATGAGATGTCCTCTACGTCTGAGAGAGAGTAGTAGGAGCATGTTGACGAGCTGTCATCTGTGTCATCTGACCTGCTCATGTGGTCCATGACTCCCAAGTCTGCAAGAGAATGCATTGTTGCGGATAAAGAAGGTGTCGGAGAGTATGGGTGAGTGAGCGTCGAACAAGACTATTGTATGACTGCGAGTGATCCTAAGGGACGAAAATGCTTAGGTAAATTCAGGCAAAGTTAAGGCAAAATTCAGGCTGACTTTTGACTAAGAGCTGCAAGCAAAGTGGCTGAAAGCTGAAGACAATGCAGAAGAGATGAGAAAGGATGAATAAGGGAAAGGGGAACAGAAGGAGGGAAGGGCTTGATTTATAGACGAAGGGCAGCATTGAGAATTATGCTGGGAAATGTCATGCTCTCGTTGGCAAAGTTTAAAGGGGAAGTGTCCCCTTTGCGATAGGGCAGAACTTCTAGGTTCAAGGGGATATGAGAAGATTAGGTGGACCCTGACTTGTCCAGAAATTCACGTTTGTAAAGTTTATCTATCTATCGGCCAGTCGTAAATGACGTAACGTCATTGTGTTCCCTTTGTGAGGGCACTTCTAGAATACACTCTCATCGCAGCGAACCTAGTAACGAATTAAAAGACAGATCTTTTCTTTGCGCAAGTTGTTATTCGTCGTGAGGAGAGGTCGTGAGGATGACATGCTCACGATGATGAACGTTGAACGCGATATCGCGAAGCTTGACATGGAGGCCTCGGTCTCAGGAGGAGCCATGTTGCCACATGATACAATGATGTCTATTAATGCTGTTCAGTTAGCTTTGCATGGAAGGAAAAGGCACTACGGTGGCGTCCCCTGATCATGGTTTCTGTTGCTGCAGGAATTCTTCCCGAAGTATTAAGAAACCTCTGGTAGGATCTGCACGGAATTCTGTTGAGCACTGAAGTTGGTGAAAGCTGAATATTGATGCATTGAGAGGGAGGTCGTTGATGGGCACATGTCCAATATACGAAGGACTTCTACGATGCAGGGCATTACCTCCAACCTCCTCCCCTCTGGTCTCCGGGCGCTTGAATGTTGGTGCCCAAGGGGCGGAATAAAGGTGTGCTGTCATTCACAAGTCACAAAGCAAGGCTTGCATCGCCATCACTGGTCCCATATCAGACTCGCTGCTTATTCATGAGCATGACACGTCAAGATTTCTGAGAGCCTGTGATGATAGGGTCCGTCTCTCGGCTTGTTGCCTCACTTTTATGCAATCGTGAATGTGGCCCACGGTTGATTGGCCAAACAGATCTCAGAGTTTGCTAACAGTATGGCGATTGTTGATATGCAACCTAAACAGACATAAAGTTTCAACTTCATCAACAATAGATCAAGGTTTTCACTCGTGAGCCAAAGTAACCAATTATGATGGAGTCAAACTCCAGCTTCGTATGATACGTCCAATGTATTTTGTGGGCAGTATGCTGTGTAAGATTTGTGTTCTATTGAATCGATAGATTCTACAAGTGATGCCTACACCAGGCACCTCGCTTTGCCTGACAGGCGAGGACATCCGGCCAGTTCTCAGATAGAAACATGCTAACGCAAAGCCGGCAGTCACTTGCACAGCAAAGTTGGAGGGCGAGTGGCTATCATCAGCGGAATTGATCTCCCTTCCATAACAAGATTGCCGTCATTCTCCCGAACTACCCCGGAATGTCACAGCCACCCCGCATTCCACCGGAATCCTTCCGACCCCCAAGACTTCAGAGTTCGGCACTACCAGGCTAGCGACGGGTAACGCTTTACACAATGACAGCATACCTGCACAATCACCCTCATGACATAAGAAGGGCGTGACCTTGGGGTCGGGTCGTCGGGAGGTCCTTTATTTCTCTTCAATTGAACTGCTCTCGTCTACAGTAGTAACTTGATCAATTGCATCATTCACTATGTCTGACTCTCAGTATACTCTCTACTCTTACTTCCGATCCTCCTGCTCAGCGCGTATTCGCATCGCTCTGAATGCAAAAGGAATTCCATACGAACTCGCATTCGTTAATCTTCTCAAGAATGAGCATCTCTCCGATTCTCACAAGACCCTCAACCCATCAGCATCCGTCCCTGTCCTCATCTCCAACTCATCAAGCGACAAACCCTTCCGTATCGGTCAATCCATCGCAGCCCTAGAATATCTCGAAGAAAAGCACCCTTCCCATCCTCTCCTCCCCTCCAACCCCGAAGCACGCGCAACAGTCCGAACTCTCATCAACATCATTTGCGCAGACATACAACCCGTGACAAACCTGCGCATCATGCGTCGCGTCCGAGAACTTGGCGGCAATGCAGAAGAGTGGAATAAACAGCTCATGACTGATGGACTCAAGGCTTATGAGGAGGTTGTCAAGGATTCTGCGGGGAAGTGTAGTGTTGGTGATGAGCTGACGCTGGCGGATGCTTGTCTTGTGCCTGCGATGTGGAATGCTGAGAGGTTTGGGGTTGATTTGACGCTGTTTCCGACAATTGGCAAGATAGTGGAGGGTTTGAAGGATCATCCTGCTGTTGTGAAGGCGCATTGGCAGAACCAGCCGGATACGCCTGACAATCTCAAGGCTTGATGGATACAGAACTGGCGTGCAAGATCTGAATAGCCTTACGTAGTCTAAAAAGAAAACTCCCGGTTCTTCAGAAAGGCCTACGTTGTTACTTTATAGTCATAAGGAAAGACTTGGCCCTATTAACATGAGTAATATACGGTACTTCAAAAAATCAAGTATACAAGCAATTATGCGCTTCGATGATCTGGCATGCTAAGACATAGGTAGGACATACGCAAAGACTGCAACCGAATTAATGCAAGTAAAGTCTATTTAGCTTTTCATACTACTTATACGTTTCCCTAAACTGGCTTCACTTGAATAGAGGAAGAGGCTCAAGGATCTGTCCCGACACCTCACCAAAGCCAACCTTCTTATCACCACTTCCATAAGCACCGCGAATGATGAGGGTATCGCCGTTCTGAATGAACTTGCGCTCCTCGCCGTCCTTGAGTTGGATAGGAATCTTGCCACCCTTGGTCTGTTCCAACATGCTACCCTCGGTGCCAGACTCAGTACCGGAGATGGTACCTGATCCAAGAAGATCACCAGGTCGAAGGTTGCAGCCTGTGATGGTGTGATGGGCGATCATCTGGGGCCAAGACCAAAGCAAGTTTCGTGAAGTAGTCTTGCTGAGATGATTCTTATTACCAGCGGCGGCTGTACTTGGTTAGCCATGGTCATTTAGTAGGGTTTGGTAGACTTACTGATAATTTCGACCTCGAGGTCAATGTCCAAGACATTATTCTCCTTCTTCTCCTTCAAATAAGGCAGAATCTCATTATCATTCTTGATACCAGCTGCCTTAGCCCCCTCAAGAGCATCAGCCAGCACGACCCAGGCACTAATACTTGTACCCAAGTTCTTAGCCGTGAAAGGGCCCAGAGGCACATATTCCCAAGCCTGGATATCTCGTGCGCTCCAGTCATTCATGAGAACATAACCAAAGATGTGCTCATCAGCCTCGTCAATAGGAACAGGGCTTCCCATCTCATTCTCACGACAGATAAACATGCCCATCTCGAGCTCAATGTCAAGCCTCTCACATGGCGCGAGGTCAGGAACCTTGTTGCCAGGACGGAGGATTTGGCCCCAGGGTCGTCGGATTGGTGTGCCTGATACGACAACGCTGCTGGCTCTTCCGTGGTAAGCGACGGGGAGATGAGTGTAGTTAGGTTGAAGAGCGTTGTCGGGACCGCGGAAGAGACAGCCGACGTTGAAAGCGTGATTCTTGCCAGCGTAGAAGTCGGTGTAATCTCCGATGGTCAAGGGAAGATGGTTCTTGACATCAGAGCGCTTCAGAAGAGCTGCGTCTTGAAGTTTTTGGTTATCCTTTAGAACAGGGTTCTTGGTGTCCTTCGCAAAGACATCCTGAAGATAACTCCTCGTCGCGCGATGGAACGGACGACCAAGCGCAGCGAATGCATTCAGCGATGATTGAGAAAACACATCAACGTGCTTCTGGATCTCAGAACTGCCCGAGAATCCATCACCCTTTGCAAAAGCATCAAGGTCTAAAACATGATCGCCGATCGCAACAGCAGGTCGTGGCGTAGCATTTGACGAAGTAGAGATGATGCCAAAGGGGATGTTGGCGATGGAGAAGTGAGACTCGGCAGGGATAGAAAGCCACGACATTTTGAGTGAATACAGTGAGATGAGGAGATTTGTGTAGGGTTGTAGATGTCGACGTCAGTTTTATTTTGTATTACAAGCTGGTGATGGAGCCGCCGCAAGCCGACTTAGCGGGGCTGGATGCCGAGTGACGCGGGGACTAACGCGGGGTGCGGAACGGAAATGGTTCCGAATATTCCGTTGCTGATGGTGTCGGTTACTTCGGCTGAAGAGTGGCCTCGGCGGAGAGATAACTGATAAGATTGTGATACAGGTGATAAGATAAGCGATTCGATGGAATTTGTGATAAGATATGATCTTAAGATGAGACGCATCTTAAGACAGCGCGCCTTAAGATAAGATGCATTCTAAGATAAGACGTCTCAAGATAAGATATGATCTTAAGATAAAATGAATCTTACGGTAAGACACATCTCAAGAGAAGATGTATCTCAGGATAAGATGCATTTCGAGACATGTCTTATGATAAGAGGGATCATAAGGTGTGACAGATCTTAAGATGAAACCGATCTTAATAATCTTAAGGTAAGACCAGTCTTAAGATAAGATAATAAGTTACCCTAGATAATTCAAAGCCTGGGATCTCGCAATGCTTTCTCTGACATTTACTACAGTATTTATTATATACACTGGAAGGTGTTCTTCGTTCAGGTGACTTTCGCATATTAGCCAGACTATTATTATACCTGCAGCTATTTATGCAAAGCGATTCATCAAAGGTTCATTTCATATTGTCGACGTTACTGGTATGCTGTGATCCGATATTCTAGATCGTTCCTGGTCATTTTCTGCCTAGCTTTTGTTCTCATGCAAAGGCATAAACATCGCTATTAAAAACTACCAACCCTGAACGAACTGCATAGCAGCAGCTGCATTCCTCGTACCATAGGTCGACCACAAAACCGTCAATATGACGGATCTCGTGACCTATCTCCAATCCTTTGGCGGCACAGACGTTCTGGAGTGGAAAGCCATGAACTGGTTCTTCTGCGCAAAGGAGTGTGCTAACAGGGAGATGAACGAGTGGCTGATCCACAAACCTATGAGTATATGCAAGGATGAAATGTGCGAGGTTTGGGAGTGGGATGGCAATGCTGACATAGTCGGCATTGGGATAAGGCTGTTGCGTAAGATTTCAGATGAGTGCTGAGATTGGTAGATGGTGTTTTTACTTGATAGGTGCGATCTTGTAAGCCTCTATGTTGTATCCTTTTTGAGTAGTATGTAGAGAACGATTCTATCACCTTCAAAACCCGAACACCATGGAAGGGTCAAGCTTTCTGGGATAACATCCGCAGCATGTTTTACAACAGCCTCAGTGCGTTCAGCTGCAGTCCTCCTCGCTACTCTCTTCATCTGCGGTCGGAAGGAGAGCGTGTACGACATTAACATGTCACGCCTCACCTGCGCTGTTTTGAAGGCGAGTTACTTTCTCACTCTTCCGATTTACCTCGACATTGAGCCGAAGAGTATTTCTGGAATCTGCGGTGGTGTTATATGGTTGCTCTTTACGGTAGTGGTGGGCCTGGGTTCTGCTGCCGAGACCGCAGCTAGGTTGCATGGATGAGTGCCTTCTGAGGCGAATTGTTGGGACACAAAGGAATCGTGTAAAGCCGGCAGTGCAATATTAGCTTTTTACCTTATTCCGGCAGTCACGGCGAGGCTCGTCGGCTTGATGTATCTTGCTGGGAAGTGCATCGAGAGGCCAGCGGATAAGGTACCAGTGCTAGGCTGGTTCTTCTTCCGTGTACCGTGGAGGATTTTAAGTTGTATCTTCTTCTTCATCTTTATGTGGACTGCCCTTGGAAGCCTTTTCACCCTCCGGGTCAATATTGCGTGTGAATGGCGGTGGAGTGCAGGAATCGGAGGGATCTTGGGGGTTTGGGCAGATTTTAGCGCTTGCGACTTGGTTTCCGGTTGTTGAAGAAGCAATTGTGATTCTTTTAAGTCAGTTTCACTTTCTTTCTTTGGCAATTTGTTAGAAAGATCAGAGACTAACATTGGTTATCAGAGAATGGTTTGTACGTAAACCAGTGACGGACAAATAAGCATTACGTTAGTGCCGAAACACCCGCTGGGACAGAAGAGGCAGAGGTGCAGTCCCTGCGCGAACTCCAAATCAGGAAATGGAAGCTCTTAGGGATATTTCTTGAGTGGAAGGCCTAGCATTTTGCCACTGGCTATATATCACAATGGAGTCCTGATAAGACCAAGCTTTGAACTGCAGTGGCGTAGAATAAGGCTGAGTCGGGGCTGGAGTGCCTGCCTGGTGGCTGTAAGCCGCGTAAAAGAGTATTCATTGGTTGGTTAAAAGAATAAGTCATTAATAATTGCGGGGTTGGCATTGCACTGCCATCTTGAATACACCCCAGAACTTGATCTAGCAATTAATGCGTTATTTAGTCCCTTATATATTCTTCTTTATGATCTAATGTTTAGATTTACAGAAGATTCATAGCTTGACTTGCCTGAAATTTACAAGCTGATATCTAAATCTTGAGCTTTTGGTTTATCTGCGCCTGATAATAACCGCAAAAGGCTAAGTTCTTCATTCAAACGGCATTTACCATTGACCAGCTTTCGCCATTACAATGGCAGATAGCAACATTCCAGCTGAATCTGTCGATCCTAGCGTCGTTGATATTATACACCTTTCCCCACAACTTTGCACCAGCTGCGCATCCTTTCCGTGGCCATCGGGACTCGATACCAAAAAAATCCTTGTTAAATGTCTAACATTCAACGAAACGTTCTCTTCTATCCAAGAATCAGCAGATGAAGGTTGTGTATTATGTCGCCTTATTTGGTCATTGATAGTCAACGACTCTGCAGTGACCAAAGAGGTTTTGGAGTCAAAAGAATTTTCGAAGGGAACAATTGAGATACGAATTATGAACATCGAAGATGTCTTGACACTACACCCGACGGTAGTGCAGAAGGGTCGAGTACTCTCTGGCGCTATAGGAATTATATTTGAGCCTATTGAGTGTAGTGAGATGGAGGTGATGGGAAAGCTCAAGACCCGTCACATCAAAGGTAGTGCCAAATGCCTACTAAACTTATTCAATACTAATATCAACCCATTATAGCCTTTACTGAGGAAGATGTCCGACATGAATTGGCTGATCTCATTGAGCACCAGATCCAGCCTTGGATGAAGAGCTGTCGCGAAAGGCATACAGATCACGAAACCTGTGGACCAAAAGATAATACAGCTGGTCTACCAACTCGACTAGTTGATGTTGGTGAACGCAATGATTCTCTGGTTAAACTCGTTGATGTCAAGAGCTGCAATCACATCCAAGACTTGGCCTACCTTATCCTCAGCTACTGTTGGGGAGACGGCAACGAAAGTTCCAAAACCACAAAGAACAACCTAGACGCAAGACTGCACGGCTTTGCTATATCTGACCTTCCAAGGACTCTCCGAGATGCCATTCTTCTGACAAGAATGATGGGGTATCGATTCCTATGGGTAGATGCAATGTGCATTATCCAGGGTCCAAGGGGTGATTTTCATTCAGAGTCAATCAGAATGGGAGATTACTACTCAAATGCTGAGTGCTGTATCTCTGCGTCGGCTGCGACTGATAGCCAACAGGGCTTTTTGACTGAACGCCCGCTCGCAAGATTTCCCATAGGTGACATCGGCATCAAGATCGCCAAACATGATGGTGTAGGATATTCTGTGTTCAAATCGGATGACAACAAACTAGGTGGGAAGAAACGCCTTCTTGCATCGCCGCTGACGAAACGCGGGTGGTGTTTGCAAGAGACGGCACTAGCAAAGCGGATACTTCACTGGACACTCCAAGGACTATTTCTCGAATGTCAGAGTTCGCTCTTCCTCGAGGGCAGAAAAGCTCCGTGGGAATACAAACACACTTTGATCAATGTGTTTCCTGAGAGACCCCTTTCACCCAGAGAAGTCATGATGATGCCCGATAAAGACATCCTTTTCTCAGGGGGATGGTATCAGCTCGTTTCCGATTTCTCAGAGACGAAGCTGACATACGAAACGGATCGCCTATACGCCATTCATGGTCTTGCATCTATCCTCATTCGACGACTGAAGGCGGAATACTTTAATGGTATCTTCCGAGCGAGTCTTGCCCAGGGGCTTTTGTGGTACCATGACTCGGGCCTGCATCAGTCATACAAGATATCAGAGAACGCGCAGCTGCCATCCTGGAGCTGGGCATCGAGCTGCCCGGTTGTATACTGGAAAATCCATCAGACACCAGTATTTCTCCGGGATGATCACCCCCAGCGACCTCTACGATTCCCGACCCATTCCGAGGCTTTAAGTATGGTAGAAAGCCCTACTTCGAGGCTCTATATGAGAGCGCCTATCATCCAACTCGAAATTGGGAAGACAAGGGTTGTGTATATAAAGAATAGCCCGTCAGGTCATACAGAGGGTTTCGGATGGTATTACTTGGACAGAAATCGCCAAGTTATGCAGAGCATGCCCCGCACCAACATGTACGGTGAGGAAGAGGGACAGACCTTTAGTGTGCTATGGATGCCTGTAGGCCGAACTGTGGGTAGGCGCTCAGATGTGGTGGGGTTGTTGCTGCACGAGTTGCCCAGTGAAGGAAAGGGTGTATACTGCCGGTATGGATTTCTGGAATACTGGGGCGAAGGTGACTCTATACTAGATGACGAAAGCTTGAGGGATGTTAGCGACATAACTTTAATATAAATTCTCGATCCTCTTTGAGGGAAATGAAAGGCTTCTCGGAGTCTCAGGTGAGTCATTTAATGATAATAGTCTAATTCTGATAATAAGATACAGCTCTTTAGTCTCGCTTTGAGAATCTGCTGGCATGGCATAGAGGGAGGTCATTTATACTATATAAACTGTCTGAACTTTGGGCCTTTAATTGTTCTTTATACAATACCTTATTACAACAGGCTCAAATATCATCGACATTAAACAAGCTTTCATAGGTAGCAACGCTCCAGGAGTCTCACTACAGATAGATAAAAAGCCTCTTGAACACTCTCGCTGTCCAGCATCGCCTGTTTCAAAGTCACTCCTCAGGCACGCTAGGCTGCGTCAGCGAAAGCGTCACCCATCTTCATCCTGACCTCAGGAATCATACCAAGTATTGCCTCCCGCACACCTTTGTCTTGGTCATGGCTCCCTGGTAGGCCTAAAAGCTTAATAACCGGTGACCACAGACCAATCTCCACGAGTACAACAGCAAGACTGTACAGTCGGCCTTGTTTGAGAAAGACGGTCTATCAGCTAACTCGCCATTTTGATGCACTAGATGGCCTTGGTGGTCTAGGTGCCGGTACAGATTCTGAAATTCATTATCCCCAACATTTTGAGTCAACCTGGTCTCGCAGAACAGCCTACTATAGTCAAAGCCGCCAATGTATGCCGCGCCAAGATCAACACACGATATGTCGTTACTCAGAAATAGGACGTTATCGCTTCGTATACCTTTGTGCAGCAACGATCCCAGATGGAGAAACAGCAACGTTTTGGAAAGCAGCTTAACAAGCTGCAACCGCTCAGTGAGAGATTTAGGCGCAGAACCTATCCTGCTCAGCAACTCCAGAAGAGTGTAACCCTGCTGCCCCTCCTCAAGCCTGAAGACCAACCCGTATTGCGCGTCCTCTGCTTCTGCAACAGGCATATCGACTATTGCTATGCATTCCAGAGTCCTGAACTCTTGGGGCTTCTTTTCCGAGAGTAGTAGCAGAGCGACGTGGTATATCTGGTTCTGGGAAGCCTCCTTTAAGCCGGCTAGACTGCACTTGGTAGAGCATTCAGTTATGTTGTCCTTCCTTTCGTTCTTAATCCCTCAGTGACTTCGCAGTAGCTCTCATTGGTGCAAAGCGTCGCCTTGGTTTCACATATCCCGTGCAGCTTCCTTAGACATAGCGATCCTTTCTACTAATTTGGAAGACCTATACTCTACAGAGCCACCAATCTGTGGCTGGTATGGAGAGGATATTTCTTCTGATGTGAACCTTTGATTGGGGAATACTGGGCATTTAGGGTCGCTCATCGGGGGTGTAAAGAAATCCTTGAGCTCTCCAACTAAGACGGCAATTTTGTCCGTCATCTTCATCCTCTTGCCCTCCTTCTAAGCCCATCTCCACCACTGGATGATGTTGGCATGGCTTATAGAAGCTACCTCCTGCTGAAGCAGTCCATTTCTCTGACATCCGGTCTATCCATATGAGCGGTCAGAGCGAGTTGAAAACGCGGTCTTTTCAGCAAGGCTGACACTCTAAGACGCGATCATTTCCGAACAGTGAGGGATACTTCTTTCAAAGTCTTCCAGTGCCGTGAGCCGATATTGGATTATCAAGAGATACCTCAGAGCCAGAGATCCGAATCTTCTGAAGCGACATCTGTTCAAGTGGTTCCCCTTCCTCAGGTCCCAGCGGAGTGCCCAGGCCTTGAGATGGGCGCGGATCATGTCAAGTCTGGCTTTTATCACCACGACTTCTTGCCCGACTTCATTTGTGGCCTTCCACAGATCAACGGCCGTGGCAGGAATCCCGACAACCTGTAGGACAAATCCCAAAATGCTAATAGCCTCGAGGCCAGACACTTTTGGTATTGCAGTGGGTAAGATGGATTGGTGCACCTTTGGAGGGATAAGAATGACTTAAATCGCGAGAATTTGTTTCTTGATCACACTGATCATCCATAGTATCTATATATATTTGTTTTGGATGGCCTGGACCATGTGCCTCTGTTTCAGAACTCTGTGGAGCTCGATACGATCGACACACTGCGTCTAGCAACCCATTGCTAACCAAGCTTGCCTGCTCTTGACACCATCGGCGCAATCCACGTATACTTGAAGCCTGAAATTATTCGTGTTTTCATCCATGAAAAAGGCACGCTATGCGCAAACCTTACAGATTTTGGTTGCTCGCTTCTGGTTTGCAACGTACACGACTCAACGAAGTTAGAATCAGGAACTCCTTCGTGGTAAAGTCCCAAGGTTCTAGAGGCCCTCAGCCATCGAGGTCTCCGTCCAGCTGATGTCTAATCTTTGACGCTTGTATTGGGTCTTTCATGTGCAAGGTGCTTCAAGAGGCGCACGAGTCAGGCGATAGCAAAGATTCACTGCATACGTTCAAAGCTGTATGCTGCTCTAGCAAGTTTTATCAGAATGCAGAAGGATAACAATGACTCGTCGGCCGCACATAGCTTCATAGACGAAGTATCGGGTCTCATATTTGAGTTCTTCAATCTAATGCTTCTCGACGAGAATGGGCTTCAAGGTGGAGCTGCATTACTTGTCAAGCTACTGAAGATAATGGTTCAGATAAGGCGATTTCGGAAAGTAATCAGTTCTTTGATATCTTTGAACTGAGAGCCGTCTTCCTCTCATCTGCAGGTACCTGTCATACCTAGCCAGCTAGAGCTGGCATATCAGTTTGGGGAAGATTCTCGACTTACAGGGCCTCGTAGATACCGACTTGGGCGTTTCTCTTCTGTACGAGCCTGCCAACGGCGTGACCATAGGATTGCCAAGGTTCACATCGAGAACGATACGCCGCTAAGAGATGGAAACCTCCGGCCTAATACCACAGCACTTCTTGGTCCATTTTGAAGACGAGGATATCTTTCCTTTGGCATAACACCTCATAGATAGAGATGTCGATCTAGAAGCCCGCTGTAACCTTGCTGCTCCATGCACCGTTGGCCAATTCGATTCGAGAGACACCCTTGCTGATGCGACGTCTCTCTTGTTTGCGATAGCGCAGTCGAGCCTCACAGCAATTTCTTTGTTTATAACTTCTGGGCGCGGATCCATTCAACGGAGCAGAGAAATATGAACCGCACACAGGAGCTTTGTCTGCTCAGAAACGTGGGAGCTAATTCAAGATCGATTAACGTCAGGTAACGAAATGAAAACGTCATATCCTCAATTCACTCTAAAGATCACGCAAAATGCTATCCGAAGGATGCATATCGGTTACCACTCGTTTGCTCCCAGCTGCTCTCCGATTCCCTTTTATCGCGATTGTAAAGAACCCTTGTTGCATGCACCTCCTCCAAATCGAACACTTGACAGCATTTCTAGACACGCGCATGATTCTTCGTAGCCTGAAAGTCCTGTAGGTCAAAGATACGCAGATCGCTTTCCACCTTTGCCAGAGATATGGACAGCTTGTCCTGAATACAACAGGAATGCCTGGAATGGCTGTAATGGCTGTAATGGTTGTAATGGTTGTAATTCGTGGTGCCATACCACTCAGGCCTTTTCAACCCCTTTATCATCTCTTTAGAACCTTCAATACTGAAGCCATCGAATGGCGGGGCGTTCCGCGGTTGCAGAATCCCATGTTTGCTGAGTTCCTTCGTCAGGACACCCAGGAGCATGGATGAGCACTCAAAGGAACACTCTTGTTCTTCTTGCAGACGATCAAAGAGCTCGTAGATTGCTGAGAAGGTTTCAGCGAGAGCGCTTTGACGTGCTATGTCAATCTCTTCTGCGGCTTGCGTCAGCACAGGCCGTCATACTGAGTTGGTACTGAAACTTACCAAGAATATCGGCTGGAATTGGGAAATCCGGGGCTTCGATTAACTTCTGACTGTGCCTCAATGCCAGTTGAGTCATATTTCGAAACATATTTGGTTCTGAGAAAACCCAGGATATGAACAGGCAAAGAATGCAGTCTCGCCCATAAACCGTCGGTAACTCTGACCTCAAGCCTTCTAGCCAAATGTCTGTGTATAACTCGACGCTCTCAAGGCAATCGTAATAGTTCACAATCATAGCCACCTTTACAAGCATTTCAAGGGTGAGCGATCTTGGGACATCTCGATTGTATCCATGCATAATAGTCAGGATAATCTTGAAAGCTTCGGGATCCCAGTCGCTCGCTGTGATCTGGCGAAAACCTGATGCATCGGCCTTTCCCTCTGCGAAAGGACCTGTAACCATTGTTTTGAAGATAGGTGAAGCTAGCTCTAAGTGCTTTCCTGAGACTAGCATTCGAAACTCTATCTTCTTAAGGTGAGGTACGCATGTTTCTCCATAGTTCCAGTCCTGTATTTGAAGGCTTGTGCTGTGGAGGTTCGTTCCAGGGTCAGCACAACCCGGATCCGTTTCGTCGCAATCTGAAAATTCCGGACGAGAATAAAGTACATTACTAAAGTCTGAGAAAGTTGGCTCACCCGAGTCTATGGGAGGTACATTGGTAGTGCCTCCTAACGATGTTGAGGTTGTCAAGGGAGACTCCTGCGGCGCTGGTGGCGTAGTCGGTGGGGAGAATTCAACTGTCTTTCCTTTCTTCGTTTCCCACTTCTTCCTTTTGTGGTATATCTTCGTACGTTTTTCTTCCTCTATCCAGATTTTATCTGCCTCCCATTCAAAGGTCTGGGCAATGGACGTGCTAAGAATGATCCGAGTATCGCCGTTCGAGTCAAACACATAAGCTGATGGCTTTTTGCTGGGAGGGCCTCGCTGAGGAGAAACAGGCTCAGAGCCTGGGGCATCGTGAACCATCTTCTTGCCTTCATTCTTTAGCGTCTCGTTCTTAAAAGGTCAAAAGAAATACTGACCTATGGAGAGGCAACGAGGCTGAGTTGTGATTATTGCGTCTTGGTGATATTTTTGCTGGGATTTGCAAAGAAGAAAACGAGTTTGGGCGCTGGCTCTACTTTGAGGGGGCGAGCCCCTCGTTTTGAATCATGGTTGACGTTGGGCTGGCCTGCAGGAGGCCGACCAATTCACTGTCAACCCCGCTTCTCTTCCTTGGAAATCAGGCCAATGGTATCTTGCTTAATACGGTCACACTGGATGGTTTTCAAACGGATGCAAGTGGAAAAAGAAATGATTGGATATCATCCGACCAACAATGACAGCCAGATTGTATTTTGTCTACCTCGATACCTGGTGCCTACTCCATAGCCAAGCTTTGAGTCACTTAAAAGCCGTTCTGTTGGTAAGAATGAACCAAGTGTAGCGGCTTATCTGCATGAATTGAGAGTATGGAGCGAGTTGGGGGTAGATAAACGTATACTTCACCTTGCTAATCGTACAGTGATGATTTGAGGCTTGTATGAGTCTGCGAATATGTGCATCGTCTTCTTTTTTTGGTTAGATTAGAGAATACTGAAGCGGTGGTAAGCTGACTGATTCATCTCAATGAAGACAGTGGTGAATCCGGCCACGGTCCGGTCGTATGGGTCGGCATCATTAATATCCAGTCTGGCGACCTCGCTGAGAGGCTGTTGACATACATGCCTATGATCCCCTTAAGCTTCGATAAAGAATAATTCTTTTGCAGAAGTCTTCGTTCTTTATTATCTGGATAAGGCCCGATGCGAGCGGCTCGTCACACAGAGCGAGGTCGAGATTCAATCACGCGGCTATATGGATAGCTTTTAGGAACCAATTCCAGTCTTCGTTGCTGTCCTCTATTTCTCCGAAGTGCATGAGCTGCACTAACCCTCATAACATCAGCCACATTCCATAGCGATAATACCATCGCCAGTATTGTTCTTTCGCTTGGCAAGTGTATTCAAATGTATCAAGACAGCAGAGAGATAAAGGTCTTGAGTATGTGTATCTTGGCACTAAATACAAGGCCGTAAAGAAAACATATTCGAAGCTGTATATAGATCCAATTCTGAATTATAAACGCAATGGCATATAGCAGATGCGGGCAACATAGCCTAGGCCTAATTCGCCAACCTCACGAGCCTTCCAAGCCATACAAAGACCTGAATATGCACTTGATTACGCTTCTTGTAACACTCCCTTATACCAGCCTTACTGTTCTAACTTGGATATTGTCGAAGAATGACAGGCCCCCAGCGAAATAAGGCTTCGAAAAGAATGTTCCCACTCGATAATACTCATTCGGATTCCCTGTTGGGTGAATCAACAGGCCATAAGCTACCCTTATGGATATGTTCTCCGTCTCCAAATCACCACCACTTTCAGCACTCATGGATAAAGAGCTGGATAACTCATAGTCAGACCCAGCATCGGCGTCACCACCAAGGGTCTCAGAGTCGTCAAAATATCCTGCTGGGAATGGAATTTTATCCGTATAGTGTCGAATAGCACTACCTATCAACAGGAAGCTAATGGGGGTTGCGAATGTACGAGTTTCAGATGACTGGAAGATATCTTCAGCAGAGCAATCGGGCTTAATTTCTGCAAAATATCGCCCGTCGAACCTAATAGTCTTAAACACAAAGCGGGTTTGACTAACAGCCTCGTAGTATGTCATTCTCGGCGATCCCACATACACCTTGGAAGTAATATCAAGCGCGGCATCTGCAACCTCGCCAAAGACTGACTCGCCGCGCAAAGTGACAGTTGTCTCTAGGCCATCGAACTCTGGTCGACAATTAGCAAATTCAGGACGGTATAGATCGAACCGGAACCATTCGCGTCGACTAGCCCAGCTCCAGGAGGGGGCAATGTATAGAGAAGGGGTTTTCAAATCCTTCAGTAGGTCTTGATAACTAGGCCTTACTGATTCTAACGAGGTCCAGCAGAGTGATTGATGCATACTCTTCTTCCAGAGACCAGCTGCGTAGTCGTCATTCAACTTGTTACTGAACAGCGCTGCGATACCAGCAATTGAAGGGAGAAAATCTGTTTCCCGGGTAAACTGATGGTACCCAGGGCCGATTTGAGTTATTATTTCGCTCCATTCTTCATGAATAGCTGCGGTGCTACCCGAATCGATGGTCACGCGGTCAAGCATGGTATAATCCTCTTCATTCGTAGCTCTCTCCCTTCCCATTGATTCGCTGAAGGATTTGCATTTGAAATGAATGTTTCGTTTTGAGAACATGAGTATGCGAGTTGATGCGATGCGTTCCTGGAATGTCCAGCCTCTCGCAAGCCAAGGGCTGTAGCGCAGTTCTCGTGCCACGTCAGATTGGTAGGGAGGAGAGTATATACCAAAGACATGAGTGTCATCAGAATGAGTTCCAAAAGGAAGGACTATTCTATCTGTCCTTTTGACGAATCCTTCCTCGCAGTTGTGAGATGATGCAGCTGCAACTACCACGTAGGCGTTTCCATAGATTCGTTCCATCACAGCACATTGCTTGTCCCAGTCAGATACGTCATCTTGAAGAATGCACAACGCATCGACCCAAAGGAACGGTATTGACAAGGCTCTTGTTACAGCCACGGCGTCCTTGATAACTTGTGGCAAAGAAAATTCTGGGATTTGCTGCTGATGCTGGGAAACATTAGTGCTGGTTGTCTTCAGTTGTTTACTTGAATGAGGCTCTGGGCCCCAGCAGTACGTAAGCGCAACATATCGTTGGTTTCCAACGTCTCGAGGTTGAAAATTCTGGGTAAAGACTAGGCTCAGTCGGTTTTCTCTAACATCAATGAGCCGATCGGGAATGAAGGTTTTGTTGGGGTTAAAGTGGTTGTGTAATACACATGACTCCAGCTTCGACTTCATCCACAATAGGGTCTCTTCATTGATATGAGACAAGGGTGGTTGAAGTCTCAGAGACGTGCCCATATCAAGATCAGTAGCTGCTGTGATAGGGCAATCAATATGGGATTCCTCGTCGTCTATGTCGTTTCTTGTTAGCCATTACACATGTATCTGCGAATTCCGGTACGTACCGGGTCTTATTCTGATCCGTAGAGCCTTTAAACCATACTGATCGGTCTCATCAAGGCCAAACACATAGTGCAGCGACACGTGAACACGTTTCCGTGAGAATGCATTCACCGACTCATCATAGATCCTCCACCGAAACACAACGCGATCAAGAAACTTGCAGCAATCGCATTTGTCTATACCTTGACTGAAGGCGTGAGTCAGGGAGTCGGTCACATTCCAATCCAGATCAAGTTCTTGTTCCCCGCCCCGTTCCCCAGCCGATGGGTTTCTGAGCGAGACGGCATCTGGTGTAGTGCTTCTCAGGTGCAGGCATTCGCAGCGCTTGCAAAGACGCGCAAACTGGTCTGGGGAAATATCAGAGGCTGCCATTAGTAAATCGTTATAGTTGTTAGAAGTATTCCCAGCTTACGCTGACGTGGCAGCTCTTGAAATAAACAAAACGCATGACTAAGCGAGGCCAACGAATGAGGCTGGCTGGGCTGGGCATGAGTATGATTGAATAGGAGAATAAGAAGTTCATTAGAAAGCTACAAGAAATAAAACCCAGATGGCTGAATCCTTGCAAAACCACGGCATTCTATTTGTCTTCACTGGTAGTCAATATCATGTCCGACTTGTTACTAACTCCGCGTCGTCAACTGGCCAGCATCCTCTTCAATCTCATCATCCTCATCAAACCCAGACTGCCATGATCGATACATAGGTTTGAGCTTCATAGACCAATCAGTAGAATGTACTCCCCCATGTGCTTCTATCGCTGCAGAAATCTCGTCGTAGCCATTCACTGATGCCCAGTCCAAAGGGGTGAAGCCATCCTCGTCTTTGGGAGACACTTCAATCCCGGGCACGCGCAGGAGAGCTATAGCTGCAGAGAGGTTCCCCGCCCTTCCAGAAGCATGAAGAGGCGTATGCCTGTGGTGATCTCTCGTATTGATATCCACGCCAATTGCAGCGAATGCCTTGATAAGCCACTCAGCGGGCGACAAGGCTTGCTGGGCCTCAGCTGGGTCGATCTCCCAGTCCTCATCAACTTCCTCGACAACTTCGTCCAATCCATCATCATCACTCTTATTAGGATCTGACCAGTGACAGAGATAGTGAAAGGCGGAGCGTCCGAAGCGGTCTACGTGGCCAGCTTTTCGGGCAATCTCTGATGCTGAGAGGTTGGACTGAAGAAAGCGGACCAGACTCTCGACCGTGCTAGTATTCTCGCTTCGAAGTGCCAGGAGGACGATGTTTCGATCGAACTTGTCGTTCAAGTCGTACCTCGCCCCATGTCTAATAAGGGTTTGTGCGCATTTGACCGAGCCTTCCATGAGGGCATGGTGTAGTGGCGTAAATGACGAAGCGTCTCTTTTATCGGGGTCTAGCCCAATGCTCAATAAAACAGAAACCGCAGGCTCATTGCCAAAGATGCAGGCAATATGCAGCGGCGTCCTTCCTTTGCTGTCCTTAGTATTGACTTGTGGTTGAAGGACGGTGAGACACTGGCGGATGAAGCTGTCTGAATGCCACATAACTATATAGTGCAGGAGGCTTCTCCCTTCCTTATCTACCTCACATGTTTGCAAGTCCTTGATGGGGCCTTCCAGGAGCAGCCTCACTATCTCACGGTGACCCTGCTCGGCTGCAACGTGGATCGGCAACTTGCCACTCTTGTCTCGAATAGAATGGCTGGCGCCTGCTTGGAGTAAGTCTTTGCAGGCAGTATAATTCCGATACTCGGCGGCGACATGAAGAGCTGCTTTCCCGTCCTGGGCTGTTTTGTTGAGCCATGTTCTTGATTTGGATATCAATAGAGACGACAATGATATCCAACCAAGTTCACTCGCCCAGTGAGCAATAGTCCTACCGCTAGAGTCTGTTGAAGTGTCATCGACAGAGAACTCGTAGACTAGGACGTTGACAACTTGTTCCCAGTCTTGCTGAGCGCACAGAATCACGAGCTTTGAGCCACTGTCATTTGACCTTTGGAAAGTGTTAGATGGAAGACCTTTTAGAATCTGCATAACTCGCTTCTTCATGCCGTGATACGCATACCGCTCTAGCAAAGTGAAACCATCCCCATCAACGGAGACGGCTTTGAACGGGTCACTGGCGAGAATCCTATCTTCCACCGAATACCAGTGAAGCGATGAAGCGCGATGAATAAACGTTCGCGGAACATCATTATCAAGATAGTTGAGCCCAGTGGAATGGCGAAAGGAGCGAGCTTTCTCGAACCAATTTTCAGGCACGTCAGATCGAGAGATGAGCTGGAGGGCGCTTTGTTCCGATACCCCTTCATCGAAAATCTGGTCAAGGGCATTAAGGCCATGGCAGTCTGGCTCGTAGATGTCGACGTTTTTGCGGCGCAGGAGCTCAAAAGTGACTGATTGTAGAGACACCCGCGACAAACACCACTGTAAAGCCGTCCAACCTTTCCTGCTTTTGGCATTCAGTTCCACTCGAGGATCAGCTATCAATCGCAGAATCAATGTTGGGTCGACTGCTGCTTCAAGCGCGAGATGGAGCACATGGCCGACATTGGGGTCGGTTGATTCCATCCTAGTCTTATGGTTGGCCAAGATCATTTCAAGACATTCTTTTCGATCCTCGACTAAAGCCCATAACAATGGGGGCCAGCCTCGTGAATCAGCCCCATTGATGTCCTCCCCACGGTGCAGTAGATCGGACAAAACATTGGGATAGTCGCCTGCCTTGAGAATGAAATGCATTGGAGGAAGCCGAGAGAACTGATCTATAGTGTCCCAAAAAGGACCTCTGTGGTACCTAGCCAATCCTAAGAGCATGGCGACCATCAGAAAGTAGTGGGATTGCCGTAGCAAAGCAAATTCGGTCAGAGACTTGCTCACCTCCGGGTCTGACAGTCCATGGTGACAATGGTAGTTCCAATAGGAGACGCAGTACGCAAACAGGCCTCGAGTTCGGTCGTCCAGTTCAGTTTGGCCAAGTTTCAGCATAGCTTTCCCAATTCGCTCCGTGACTCCCGGCTCGCTCTCAATTACGTCCATGTCGTCGTACTTGCTAAAGTCAAGCGAATCCAGGTAGTCCTTTCCCTGAAGGGACATGACAAACAAGTCTCGCATCTTGTCTGCCATGGCCTCCCGGGCAATATCTCGGAATTTGACCAAGTCTCTGAAGCTGAGCACTGTAATGCATCTCTTTGCAAGTTCAGCATCTATATCTGCCTCACGGACGACATATTTTGATATCACCCCAGAGTCCGAGCTTGAAGACAGAGAGTCATCAGCAGTCAGCAGCTCCTTAACCGTACTATGCGCAAACCGCACCCTCAGGTCCGGGTCGACGCGGAGAAGGTATCCAAAGGCTTGGTCAAAGTGGGCGTCAAAGTTGAATCCAAGAGCGTTTTTGAGGTCAGACCAAGTTCTTTGGCCAGTACTGATTGCCACCGCGTGCTGGAGTTCGCTCAAGCTCAGAGGCTTTCGAGACCCGAGAACCCAGGTGAACCCTATCTTTGCGACATCCTGCGAATCCTCTGGTATCTTTTGGAGTAGAGAGCAATAGAAGGCTTTGGCTTCTCCAGAGAGCTTTCGGAGCCCTTCCAGTCGAGACTTTATGACTTGAGCAGACCAATACGAGACACCGGCTGTGAAGTGGCTCCATGCGAGAGCGACTTGCAAGAAGTTGCCTTCCGATATCTCAAGAAGCGACTCTTCGATGAGATTCTGATACTGCCACGGGATGGCGCCACTAGAGCATAGATCCTCAAGCTTGGCATTAATAAATTGCCGAATGTCTTCAAAGACCATGTCTTGACGACGGATGTCAAGCCAGGCCACTGAATGTAGTACTCCTCTTGCATTCGGGCTACTGCGATCGCAGATGATAAACTTGAGCTTTTGTCCAAGGTCTTCTGAGACTAGATGTCGTAGTCTCCGGACGAAGGCAGCTCGCGATTGGTCCTGCAACTCGTCGATTGCATCAATCAGAATCCAAAAGTTAAGATCGGGACTGCGTTGAAATACGGTGGTCAAAAGCCTCCAGACGATGTGGGGTTCCGCGTTGGACTTGTCAATACTACATATAGTCTCCATATCAGAATGACTCAAGTACCTGAAGAGACTATTGTTGTGAGAAAGAACCTGGTACAGGAGAGACTGGGCTATTTGCACATCCGAGTTTCGCAGCCATTGCCTAGAGGCACAAAAGAAGAACGCGACGATCGACCCTTTTCCAGCACTGTTTGTGTTTTTCTGGAGCCAGCGCCTTAAGTGGTCTATAAGAAACCTCGAGGCTGTCGTCTTTCCAGCACCGGGGGCTCCAGAGATCCAAAGGATTCGGGTTGTAGACTGATCCCGCCAGTCTCGGAAAACACTGGTCTCTGTGATCCACGAACAGGTTCCCGGGCTGGGTCTGGTGATATTTCTGAGAACCTCATCTGGGTCCAGAGTCTTGATAGATCGTAAAAACTGGTCGCGCAGTGGACTCTGTGTTGTGTATGCGCGGTCTAAGGCGTCTTCGACCATTTCCATGATGCAATCGGATATCATCTGATATTTCTCACTTGTCATATCGGAGAATTTACACATTGACCGATGATCAGCCTCGATGGAGATGGGGACCTCATTTGGAAGACCGATAACAGCAGAGTCTTCTTCAACGACCAGGCCCGATGCGCCCTTGGTTCGCTGGCGCTCGTAGATGGAGAAGATGCGGTGCAGTGACTCGGAGCGCTCGACGAACTGCGAGCATATCGCACCAAGCATGTCCGACTTACGTTTGAGGTCTTCTAGAACCTGAGTGCGAATAGATCCCAAGGTCACAACGTCAGCCAACTTTGCCAACAAACTACCCCAGAATGCTACGTCCGACCCGCGATGAGGCGTGCCGAGAAACATGATGCCAAACGTGTCTCTTGTGATGGGGTTATAACGGCGACTTCTCTCATGGGCAATAGCCAGCGCTCTCTTGACGACAATGCCGCCCAGGCTATGGCATATGAACAGCAAGGGTCGCTTTTCGCTAAATTGTCGCCGCTTCGCCATTAGCCTCTCGAGTAGATTTCTCGCATGGTCGTCCACGCGTGAAGCCGAGCCGGTAAATGCAATGCGCGAATCATAGCCAAACGTGAATATCCGAGCGTACGGAATTTCCAGCGGGAGGAAGTCTGCAAGCCAGAGCTTACCATCTTGGGTCCATGTTTTGAACGCTTTGCCATTCAGTCCATGAACCGCTATTATACTAAGATAACAGAGTCAGGACAGTGATAAAGCCTCCATGCTCTAATGAGATAAAACGCGTACTCAATCTTTGTGTTCTGAACTTCATAAATATCGTTCTTCAGTGGCCATAGCTGGTAAAGCCCGAAAAGGTCGCCTTCGTCGGCCATGTCACTCGAACGGTGGGGTGACATGCTTTCTGCCACTGCTGACTGGGCAGTTGACCCTGCGTTCGTGAATGAGGGGGTATCATCGTCCCGATCAAAAGTTTTAGAGAAACGCCCTATTATTTTTTCCATCCTAGTACAAAAAGGATCTTCAGTCAACAATGCCGCTTGGAAATGTTTAATAGGCCTGCCTGAGATATATAACGCTGTGCAGTTCATAGTAGGACTGTACCCCTCATGCTGACTTGTGATAACGTGACACTTGTGAAGCGCGGCATGCATTGGTTCCATAACGTCTCACGTGAGAGATGGCAATACAATCGTCTGCGTGGCCATAATCTTATCTTTCAATCTTAGCTTGGAGATCTAGAAAGATATTAATTATTTCTAGCTATATTTATAAGTAGGTCTTATATATAGCCTTATACTTAATCTACTAAATTAAGACCTTTAATATTATACTATAGTAGAAATATTTATATAACTCTTAAAATAAAAACTCCCTTATCTTATTAACTAAATACTAATATTTATTACAATAATTAACGCTAAATTTAAATAAACAGGCCGGAAACTCACTGTGGCATTGCAGGTAGCGGCTATCGGCCGACATACCGAGCCAAATGCTTGTGATAATTGAATGCCGACGTGTTGCATAAATTTGGGCCGTGTTAATGGAGACTCCCCGCATGTTACTCCTACTCCTCAGGCAACAGCGCATGCTCTTGCGGTAAGCTTCAGTGGCTTCTTACAGGGGCCTCACTTGCTCCCGCGCCAAATAGTCACTGCTCCTCCGACAAGTCTCCTGATACACGCTCTCACCTTATCGTACCGTCAAGCATTTCTCACAGGTCTATCACAAACAGACACAAACTCGCAGAAAAGCACGTATCGCTATATTTCCATCAAACCCTGCAAAAATCCTACCATCTTCTGCCGGAGCATCCTCGCCGCGCCCTCGGCCGTTCCCCAAAACATGCCAGCGCTGGAAATTACACAATCTCATCTGAGGCCGATGAATCTGTGCGAATTGCGCAATTAAATCGATCAGCCATTGCGTACATGGCGGGAACATGACTTGTTGACCTTCCGAATTGGGGAAAGGCTCTTGTTTTGAACTTGCATGGTAAAACGAAAATCAGGCTGACCGCGTCTCAGGCGCGAGTCAGTTAAAACAACTCATCAACAGGGGAGAAGAGAGGTTTTTTCGCATTAATATTCGGGACGTGTTGCTGGAGTCCTTTGTATGTTCGATGTCGACCTTTGTGTTGGAGTCACTGGTGTTTTAAGATTGGACTGCATGACGCGAAACATGTCCTTTATGCTGATGATGGCCTTCAACATGGGCGTGATGCGTTCACATCGCCCTGTGGCTACGCTTCTGGCCTGTCGCACTAATTGATCAGACAAGGACAAGCTTCACAAGTCTGTTCTCACCTCGTCCCTCCGATCTTCATATCCCTCTCCATCGCGATCCTTCTTCCAGAAACATCAACGCCGATCCCTCAAACTACAGCCTTAAAAACCAATAAGCAACTACCGGCTCCCCACCGTCAAATTTGACAGAGAGCGCCAATTGGAACCGTTACCAATAGCGACTATTTAAGCCTTATGCTACTCTAGGTCCAAGATTTGCAACGTCCTGGGTTCCCCTTGGCGATCAAAATATGGGGTTCCCCTGTTGCAGATCAATCCTTCGGCAAATCCACATGAAAGGAGGTAATCACTCTCATATTTAAAACCCTGACAATGGCTTGTCTCCCGGAAGAAACACGAGTGTCCTTTTAGGGATTTCTTTGCTTTTTGTTCAATTTAAGGACTAACACAATGCACCTCGGCCTGTCAACCAGCGATGTCAAGCTCATCACCATCATCCAGCAAGTATGCTCCGTTCTATCGCTGGTAGGATGTCTCTTCATCATCACGACCTTCTGTCTCTGCGACGCGTTCCACAAACCTATCAATCGACTTGTGTTTTATGCGTCGTTTGGGAATATCATGGCGAGCATTTGCTTCATCATGGCGGATTCGTTTATTGATGCGCCTGATGGGGCTGGATGTCAGATACAGGCCTTTTTACTCCACACGTACGTTACACAGACGATATCGCGATGCTTGGCTAATTTGTGCAGATTTGTTGGGGCTGATGCGTTGTGGACCCTTGCGATGGCGATTAATGTTTACCTTGCGTTCTATTATCGCTTCGATGCGCAGCGATTGAGGAAGATGGAGCTGCCGTATTTAATACTCTGTTATGGTATCCCGTTCTTGCCGGCTTTTGTTTTCATTTTTATCAAGAATGGCGATGGCGTGAGAGTTTACGGTAGCGCTGTTCAATGGTGCTGGATCACTTCATCATGGGATACTCTCCGCATCGCAACATTTTACGGCCCAATTTGGTATGCCAACCTACCTCATATCTCATCACAGTTCACTGACAATACAGGGTCATCATCGCCATCACCCTCGCAATCTACATCCGCTCCGGCGGCACCATCTACCGAAAACGCCAACAGCTCCTCAAAGCCCAAGGCTCCGGCTCAGGCGGTCTATCATACGCCCACCAAAGCACGGCCAACAACATAAAGACCACCGAAGTGACCATCACCTCCGAAGCAGCGACCCAAGCCGACGCGATCCAGTTACAAAACATGGGTCATCAAGTCACTGTCCATGCCATCGGCGAGCATGCTGAGCCCCAGCCACCTCAACCGATTGCTCGTGTAACCAGCACCATGCCCCAACCTGTCCAGCGCCCGTCGGTGCACCCCAGGAACGATGTATACCGTGCGGCATGGGCTTATACAAAAGTCGCGATGCTGTTCTTTGCGGTGATTTTAATTACGTGGATTCCCTCTAGTGCTAACAGGATGTATTCCCACATTCATCCGTCGGAGGTTAGTAAGCCTTTGCAGTTTATGAGCGCGACGGTTCTTCCGCTACAAGGTTTTTGGAACGCGGTTATCTACGCTGTTACGTCATGGGCGGCATGCAAAGCGTTGCTGGAGGAGAGGGGACTTTGGGGTTCGAGAACAAGGATCAATGAACCGGCTTGGGAGGCTGATGAGGAGCGTGGGAGGAGGAGGAGCAAACTCAAGACTATGATAAACTCAAGAACAGAAGATTCAGAGAGTCTGAGGGAGCTGGCTTATCAGAATAAATCTGATGATGGGCGAAGTGTATGAACATGACTATCTTTTCAATTCCTTCTACTTAAGCAATGATACCTGATACCTTTCAATAGCGCACAGATTTTCATTCACTGCGTCGCTAGTGTTGTAAACCCAGTTGACTGGCTCTAATCACTCTTCCTGTCAATACAGTGTTGAGATCTAATTATTCTGGCACAAGTGCTCTGGGAAGCTTGTCGTATTCTAGCCATTATTATTCCTTTGTTCACGTGCAAGCCAAGACACCGTCACGGTACCACGATACACTCTCTCGGCCAAGCGTTTTTCCGATTTACACTGGCTAGGTAGCCGTCTTCTACGCCCAACGGCAGGAGAAATGATGTCGCCAAGCTTGATGATAAATTGCTTTGTGACTTTTGCGCAGATATCAGCTGAAAAAACAGGTTTTTTGCTGTGTCTTTCCGTGTTCTAGCCCTCATGTTATGCTGCTACCCGTGTACAAACAATTAGTGCCATGAAATCTTCCTACATAGTGCGAAATCATTTTCCGTGTCTTGACATGGATGGACTATAGTCGGTATAAACACAGAGAAAGCTCTCATTCTCAGCTTGGCGTCGGCAGCGCTATCAAGTTCACGAAGTGTACCGATAACCAGATATATTTGTCTCTTTTTGTTGTAGTAACATTTGTCGCAGTGAGAGTACCATCTTCAATCAGATATCACTTTTTCAGGTGGCGTTGATCATAGCTCATAGCCTATGCAGTCAGCCTCATACTTATCTCACCGCTTAAAGGTCCGCAACGGTAAGCATAGACAACAAGGCAACCATTTCGAAAAGAGACAACAAGTCTAAACCATTCCCATGCAAGCCACCGTTACAAAACCTGTTAAATCCGCAGGGATGCCCACCATGCTTACAATTGGTTGGTCTGTTGGTTGTAGGGCCAGTGGCAGACATCCCGGCCTACCAATATTTTGATTGGACGTGCAAAGAATCAGACTGGCATTTATAGAAAAAAGCAGAGACGTGCACGAGGGGCCTCCTTTTCTTTGCTTTTTGACTCTTCATTTATTTTTCTCTGCTGTATCTGTCTGTCGAAAAGTCCTTTTCGCGTCAATGGTTTCTGGCGATATTGCTGATGCATGGCGTATTGCTGTTCTTCAACTCACTTAGAGCACGCAACGTATCGATACTGCTAAACGCACTAGTCAATTCGCCCTATAATGGCGGAGCAGCCTAAACCGGCCTCGGCCACGGGTATCCCCCCAGGCCTACATTCATCGCGCGTCGCTCCGATACAGAAACTCATACAGCAATGGACACCTCTTTTGCACCCGACAAAGACACCTGAAGAGAAATTTCAAGAGAGGTACAAGGAAGCACAAGCACGTTTCGATGCGGCGGCGGCTTCAGCATGCGGCCAATCCGATACAGCTAGGCTGGATGATGTTCAAGCCTGCATTAACCAGCTTAAGCAACTACGGGCGGAGCGTGAAGAAAATAAGGAAGACGAAGAGAGCAAGTACCAGCAGTTGTACTGGGAGCAGCAAGAGGCTCTTATTTTGGAGTTGCTCGATACAGTTGGTCCTGAGCTGGGTGATAAAGTGTGCAGCAAGTGGCGACAGCGCACTCAGCTACCTGTGAACAGTTCTGCTCGGTCAGATGCTCCTGCTGGTTCATCAACCGAAGGAAACAGTTCATACTTTACGCCCAATGCCAGCCCTATAATGCAATCATTCCGCCCGCCGAATCCCAGAGCGCAGAACGAGTCCGCTCCCATCCTTCCTACTGCCGAAACATCGAGGGATCAGGAGACACACACGCTCAGCCGACCTCTAGACGAAAGCCAACAGTCCTCGAAAGCCCAACATAAGAGACCTGCGAATCCCCCGCAAGCAAATGCCCCCCGCCCTCCAAAGCGTCCCCGATCGAATGCGCCTCAACCACGAGGCCCTCTTACCGGCGACCGAGCGATCGAGTTCGGCGACGTCTACCAAGACGGCAACGCCCCGACGAAATATATAATCACAGAGCACAAGGGATTCTGGTATATTCTCGAGTGTAAGAAGCACAAGCTGCACTTCATGAGCAATAACCCCATCCACGGAGCTCGCAGGCACTTGACCGCTGAAACACACGGCAATCTGAATGCCAAGTACGACGATACAGTTCGTCTTCTCGGAACAAGAGTTCTAAACTGTGATGAAGGCAAAGCGAAGCTGAACAATCTGGCCGCGCAGAGACCTACGTACGCGCAGTATGGTAGACCTCTCAGCAGTGTCTCGGCCGGGTCAGCGCATTCCAACGAGGGACCTCAGACGCGAAGTACACAGTTCCTCACTGGGATTGATCCGCAGCCTGGCGAGGTGTACACTACCTTTTGGAAGAAGACGAAGCGATTCTTCGCTATCCTTGTGTTGCCGTGGGGTAGTTTCCGGCAGTTTGGCTGGGATATGAATCTCATGGATAACACAAGCTTATTGAAGAAGAATATCCCTACGTGCTATGATTACGATGCTGTTACGGGGACGGTTGAGTGGACGGAGCATTATCGGCCGGGAGGGAAGTACCACCACAAACGCAAGTATCCGATTATGTACATCGACGCACCTGTTTTTCCGTGGGAGTGCGCTATTGGGTGGGTCGCCGTGAATGAATTTCATCCATATGATCCCAACGACGAGGGGATTCCTCATAAACACAAGGTCGACGAGTTTATTCTCCGGATGAAGGATCGGGACCGCTTGAGGAACGGTGAGGAAGATTCGGGAGAAGCAGGTAAGTCAAACAAAAAAGGCAAAGGCGTCGCAACTAATCGTTTACGTAGTAGAACGTCAAGATGACGACGCGGCGACGGGTGATGTCTTGGATGAGCAACAGAGCACGGAAGTCGAGCCGCCACCTTTGGGATCATGCATGCGTTTGGCGATCGAGATTCCAGACGATGATAGCGACACTGAAGAAGGTTCGGGTATGATGCCTCAATACGATGACTGGACTGAGGAGACACGGGTCAAGACCGAGCCGACGAACCAAGAAACTCCCGATGCTGCTACGGCTCAGACAGCTACCAATCCGACCGGCTCGGAGACGGTTAATCAGTGGAATGGCCTTGATCCTGCACCGACTGTTCCCAACCTCCATCCAGCCCTTGATGCCAATGGCGTCCTTCATCCTTCAGCACCAAACACTCCTACAGTCGATAATCCCGGTATCCCTTCTTCTAGTGCACATCTCAGACCCAGCGGGCAGATGTATGATCATCCACAATCACCATGCAGAAGCGGGCCCCCGCCGCGAGAGCACCATAACGCTCCGGTCGTTGACTCGGGTCTCCGGGCCCCGGAAGCCGTAATGGCTCCTGGAGATCCCCCGACAGCAAACGGACAAGCTCCATTGGCATCCATAATTGGTCACGCTGGGTTTGAGAATTCTGCTTCGTTAAACCTGTATGGCTATCTAGCTCCTGGTTATACCGCAAGCACGACTGCAGATGTCGCAGGGAACAGCGAATTGCCATGGATGGCCGCTGCTCAGGCCGCGACAGAGGTAGCGCGCGAACGCGAGGTAGACATTCGCAACGCCGCTGCGAGACGGTCTAATTGGCGACATCCCTTCATCAGCGATGATACCGATTAACAAAAATAAATACTCTGGAGGAGAACTAAGTCTTAAAAAAATACATATTACTCTATTAATATCTTCTTGTACATAATAAAACCAGCTCTACAGCTTAGGCGCAACAACACCCTCCCTCAACCTCATAATAGACTGCTGCGTATTACTCGCAATTAAATTCCCATGCCTATCCCACAACTTCCCCTCCGAATACGTCCTATTCCCGCCTCCCCTACTAGTCTTCCTCTCCCTAACATGCCACTCCCCCATCTTGACCTCAGGCACAAAGATCCTCAACGCAAAGTCCAGCGTCGAACACGCAGCCGTATCATCAAACCACATGTGATTATGACTCAACGGGAGAAACGAAAGACCGCCGTCCATGAGGAATGCCAGTGCGCTCATGTTGGCGGTTGGCGTGGGGAGGTCGTGTAGCGCGCGCTGCCACTCGGCGGATACTTTTTCCGTGATGGGGAGGTGGTCTTGTGTTGTTTTGGTAGTGCGTGAGGCGCCAGAGAGGTTTTGGGCGGACACGCCGGCGGTGCAGTAGCGCGTGTCGAAGAAATCTGCGTTGGCGGCGAAGGATTTGGTGAATTCCTTGCCTTGCTTCTCCGTGATGGTGCCCTTTTCTAATAATCCCTTGACCAACTCCTCTAAATTCGGACAATCTTCTGCCCTCGGCCATTTAGAGCACGTCGGCTCAGAGTAATCCCAGCTCGAAGGTTCAATAACATGAAAATCCGCGAGGACTTCCATACAAACACGGAATTTCCCATTAGGTTGCTGCTGCTTGACTTGAACCCTTCGTGTCGCGAAAGATCGCGTATCCCGAATGTTGGTCACGCTGCAGTGCAGTTTCTTATCTGTTGATGCTGGACCGTGGAAGTGGCCGAGGACAGAGTAGAGGGACATTGAGGGCGGTGCTGTCTGACACGCTGCGTTGACGGCGATGCTGGCTGTGCAGCCGCCGTAGGCTATGGGCATGGCGTTGCCCATTCTTATGGGGTTGAGACGGGAGACGTATTCTCCGGGGGAGACTTGGTCTACAGCCACTTGTTCTGCTAGTGTTGGGGCCATTTTGTTACTTGGGTGTGATTGGATGTAAAGAGAGTGTTGAATAGAGGGTGCGATGGTAATAGGAGATGCTCATGTCTTCAAATAATGGCGATTAAGCTCGGGATAAGTGGGTCTACCTCGGTTCGGCTACTCGAAGAGTGGATCTGAGATCTTGTGCTGATCTCGATAAGAGGCGTTGTATCGTGATGCAACAGTGAAATTGCGGGACATTGCAGAACTAGCTGCATTGATAGGTACTGTATTACGATGCAGAGTTGCACTGGACACCGAAAGCCAAGGTTACATCCCCTGTTATGAAGAGACACCGTGGATGCCTTTCGGAGATAATTATAAATTAGCGGACCATTATTCATCCGGGCCAAAGCACGCAACTTGCACTTTATCTTAACCTTCTTCTTAATAAGAATTAGCATAACTTAGCTATTATATAATAAGTAAATGAATAAAGCAAGAGAACTTGTTAAGTTTATGTAATATATATATATATATCTCTCTTTTTTTGTATCTGTAAAAATGGCTGTTTTTGCCTCGGTTTATAAAGTGATAAGCTGATTGGCCAGTCAATATATCAGCAAGAAGAATCACGCTTTGGCTAACTCCAGTATGCATTCGGGCCAATCATAGGCTTAGCACATAGCAAAGTCCAGACTAAAACTTGTTGCCTACAACGAGCTTAAGGGTAATGGCTAGCAGCCAGGAGAGAGTATATTAGCATGCTTTTGATCCAATGTTGAGTATCTTAATAAGAACAATTGTCTTATAATATTCCTTCTTTTTTGTCTAGTTACTGTGCATAACCTTAAAATTGACTGTTACTGTTTTTGGAAATTTGTCAAACACTGCGCTTCCTTTGTCTCTGCCAAATTGTGACTCAACAGCATCATGATCATAGACGTGTCGTGGAAAAACAAAGCTTCGCGGATTCGTTCTACGGCAATGCAATATTCTCAATTTCATTCTTTACCTATTTGAACAGGGAGCCAATTCCTATTTTCTGAGGATAGATTCATCAATCTCCTCGAAATGTGTAGGGTAACGCGTCTCCCGCACTGACCACAAATAAACTCAAAGACCGATCGCGCCCCAAAACACGGCAGATCTATCTCTCCGATTATGGCAGATAATTAGCCCGATTATTCTCTACATTGCGTATGCAGTCAGACTAAAAAATAACGTATGATGGACCCGTCACGCCAAAACAAATCCACCCAATAACGTGCAACGTGGCTTACATCTTATCAATCCAGACTCTTGGCAGTTGAACCAAGTGGGAATAACTGACAAACATACCGATTCCGCAATTCGATAGCTCAATTAAACCTGCATATTCAGGTCGCACTCGTTCTTCGCTTCGCTGCCGCGTCACACGGAGAGCGAGAGCGAGAGCGACGCAGATTAAGACACGCGTTACATCGTGATGCATCATTCGTACCCCTCGTGACAAGATGAAACTCAAAGACCGAAATCATCACGGAATAACTCACATTCAGTCCAATTAACTCAAATTCACTCTCATCAGAGCCGCAAAGCGCAAAACTCGCGCTCCGAGAAGCTATTCCGAATCAGGGCTCCTCTTCATAAGCGAGATGTCAGTTCTGCTCGGACACCCGCGGGTTCCTTGCACAGTGGGTAACGAATCCACATCCTCACCAATGACAACCGCCGAGTCCGTCGGGCCGGGTCGATTCGATAGAAGGGGCATTTATTCAATGGGGTGATTGTCCGCGGGGACCCGGGGCAAAGAAGAGCAAATATTCGTAAAAAGATGTGATCTTCTCCCGACTCCGTTCGTTATGTTCTGGAAAAAGACTGAGTCTGATTCAATCGGTTTAATTCTACGTTATTCATCTACGGCTCTGGGATCTTGATTGATGCACATACATAAGCATAACTGAATCGCATGCTATGCTCTAGCTTAAATAGACCTTCTCATCTCAATTGAGTCAAACCTCTACTCAAACAATTTCACCAAAAATGTCAACACTACTCTCGAGGACAATGTCCTCTCACAGCAAACACGACGACCAACACTCCGACTCAACAGCCGATACACCAACAGAAGAACCTCAGCATGACATAACCCAACACATCAGCAATCTCGCCCGTCAACTCTCCCGCGTGTCTACAACAGCCGGGAGCGAACTCCACGCCTTCTCACCCCAGCCCGGCACAAAGCTAGACCCCAACTCACCAGCATTTGATCCAAGAGCTTGGGTAAAAGCTTTTGTGAGACTAGTCGAATCCGACACTGGAGCTGCGCCGTCAAGAAGTTTAGGCGTGGCGTTTAAGAATTTGAATGTTTACGGCTGGGGAACTGGTGCGGAACATCAGAAGACTATTGTGGATTATCCTATTGATGTTGTCAAGTATCTTGCTGGTTTGGTGGGCGGCGGGAAGAAGAGACGGGTTGATATCCTGAGGAATTTTGAGGGTGTTGTTGATGAGGGGGAGCTGTTACTTGTTCTTGGACCGCCGGGTTCAGGATGTTCGACGCTTTTGAAGACTATTGCTGGTGAGACAGCTGGTCTTGAAGTTGGACCTGACTCCTACATGAACTTTCGAGGTACGTTACTCCCAGCTTCTCACAAGCTTTCTTAACAAGATTAGGTATCGACGAGAAAAGCATCCGTCGTTCATTCCGCGGCGACGTTCTATACAACGCCGAAATCGACTGCCATCTAGCCCATCTCACCGTCGGCGAAACCCTCTCCTTCGCATCATCCGCGCACTCACCGCGCCACGTGCCCGGCGGTGTAACTCGTGCTCAAGCCGATACCATGATGCGCGATGTCATGATGGCCATCTTCGGCATCAGCCACACAGTAGACACTCGTGTCGGCAGCGACTTTGTGCGCGGTGTAAGCGGTGGTGAGCGGAAGCGCGTTAGTATCGCTGAGGCTGCGCTTACGGGAGCAAAGTTGCAGTGCTGGGATAATACCACCCGCGGACTGGACAGCGGGAATGCGATTAACTTTTGTAGGAATTTGAGATTGCAGGCTGATCTTGTGGGTGTTGCTGCTGCGGTGGCGATATATCAGGCGCCGCAGTCTGCGTACGATGTAAGTGCCCTGATGAAGCTTATAGACATGGATACTAACGAGGGTAGCTGTTTGATCGTGTGACGGTGCTGTATGAGGGACATCAGATCTTCTTTGGTCGCATCAACGAAGCGAAGCAGTACTTTGAGAATCTCGGCTTCGAGTGTAAGTCTCCCCACCATCTTTTGTATCCTTTCGCTGACAATTTAGGCCCCGACCGCCAAACAACACCCGACTTCCTCACCTCAATGACCAGCCCCCAAGAACGCCGCGTAAGGTCAGGCTTCGAATCCTCCGCACCCCGAACCCCCCAAGAATTCGCATCCCGCTGGCAATCCAGCCCCCAGCGCAAAGCCCTCCTCCACGAAATAACCGCCTACGAAGCAAACCACCCGCCCTCACAACGCCTCGAAGAGTATAAATCCTCGCGTCGCGCCGAACAGTTCAAGAACCAGCGCGCCAAGTCCCCTTATACAATCTCGTACCTCGCGCAGGTGAAACTTACCCTTTGGAGAGGGTGGAGGCGGTTGTTGGCTGATCCGGGGTTTACTATTGCGAGTTTGTTGTTTAACCTTATTATGGCGGTTGTGTTGGGGACGATGTTTTTTGATTTGAAGGATGATAGTTCGAGTTTTTACTATCGTGGGGGACTGATCTTTTTTGCGTTGTTGTTTAATGCTTTTGCGAGTCAGCTTGAGGTATGTCGCCATCCTAACACTCAGGCCTTAGTTCTAACCATGGGTAGGTCCTCACAGTCTACGCCGAACGACCTGTTGTTGAGAAGCATAACCGCTATGCGTTCTACCATCAATCAGCCCAGGCCATCGCCAGTTACATCATCGATCTCCCCTACAAAACCGTCAACATGATCATCTTCAATCTACTGATCTACTTCATGGCTCATCTCCGCCGCGACGCAGGACATTTCTTCTTCTTTTGTCTCACCTCGTACCTCACCACGCTCGTCATGTCGTGTATCTACCGCACCCTCGCATGCGTCACCCGCACAACCCATCAAGCCATGATTCCCGTGTCGATTCTGAGTCTTGGACTTATGATTTATACCGGCTTCACCATGCCGACGGATTACATGCTTGGATGGTCGAGATGGATGAACTATATCAATCCTCTGGCTTATGCTTTTGAGGCATTGATGGCGAGTGAATTCCATAATCGGAAGTTTGCATGCGCGGGTATGGTTCCCCGGGGTTCGGGCTATGATGACCTTCCCGCCGATTCTCGAATTTGCTCTGTTGTTGGTGCCGAGCCTGGATCGTCCGTGGTCGATGGCGATAGGTATATCAACATGTCATTCAAGTACTATAACTCCAACAAGTGGCGGTATGCAACCCCTTTCTATCATACGACGTATACTGACTGGTTACAGAAACATCGGTATCCTTCTTGGCTTTCTCTTCGGCTTCCTCATCCTGTACATCATTGCAGCTGAACACGCGAAGCCTCCCAGGAACAAGGGAGAGGTTCTCGTCTTCCGCAAGGGTCGCATGCCTTCCAACTTTGAGAAGGACCACGGCGATGTCGAGACTCAAGCTACTGATCGACCTGTCATCGCTGAGAAGGTTAACAACAACTCATCTAGTGGACTTACTGCTGGCGCTTCTGTGTTTCACTGGGAAGATCTCTGTTATGATATCCAGATCAAGGGTAAGGACCGTCGATTGCTGGATCACGTTGACGGATGGGTCAAACCCGGTAAATCAACAGCTTTGATGGTACGTCTCTCTCACCTACATCTCCTCTGTGAACTCAACTGACTCTTCAGGGCGTGTCTGGCGCTGGAAAAACAACCCTTCTTGACGTCCTAGCAACCCGCGTAACAATGGGCGTCGTTTCCGGAAACACCCACATCGACGGCCTCGCAACCGACTCCTCCTTCCAACACCGCGTCGGCTACGTCCAACAGCAAGATCTCCACCTCACAACAATGACAGTCCGCGAAGCCCTTGAGTTCAGCGCCCTCCTCCGCCAATCCGCCGAGATCTCCCGCGCCGACAAACTCGCCTACGTAGAGCACGTCATCGACATGCTGGATATGCAGGAGTTTTCAGATGCTGTTATCGGAACGCCGGGTGAGGGGTTGAACGTTGAGCAGAGGAAGAGATTGACGATTGGTGTTGAGTTGGCGGCTAGACCGCAATTGTTGGTGTTTTTGGATGAGCCGACTAGTGGGTTGGATTCACAGACTAGTTGGGCGATTTGCGATCTTATTGAGAAGCTTACGGCTAGTGGTCAAGCGGTTTTGTGTACGATTCACCAGCCTTCTGCGATGTTGTTCCAGAGATTCGACCGCCTCTTGCTCCTCGCTCCCGGTGGAAAGACCGTTTACTTTGGCGGCAAGTCCCCCGTCACCCCCCCATTGAACTTCACTAACATCCCCAGACCTCGGCGAGCAATCTCAGACTCTACTCAAGTACTTCGAACGCAACGGCGCACCCCCCTGTCCCGAAGACGCCAACCCCGCAGAGTACATGCTCGAGATCATCAAGCCCTCCAACGACGAAGAAGCCGAGAAGATCGACTGGCACCAGATCTGGAGAGACTCGCCCGAGTTCCAAGAAGTCAAGCAGGAGCTTGCACGACTTAACTCTCTACCTTCTACGCGGGGATCAGCGGCGAGTGCTTTGGAGAACGGCGATGCGTCGCAGCATAAGGAGTTTGTGGCGTCGTTCTCGACGCAGTTCCGGGAGGTGTTGATCAGGACCTGGAAGCATTTCTGGAGATCGCCTACTTATATCTGGTCCAAGATCGCACTGATCGTCTTATCGGTATGTTTGAGTTGGTTGTGTGGGGGGCATTGGCTAACAGGTACAGTCTCTTTACATCGGATTCACGTTTGAGGCCAAGAATACTATTCAAGGCTTGCAGAACCAGCTTTACGCCATCTTCATGTACATGGTTCTCTTCCAGAGTCTGAGCGACCAGATCATGCCCATGTTTCTACCTCAGCGCGACCTTTACGAAGTCCGTGAGCGACCCTCCAAGATCTACCGCTGGAACAGTAAGTCCTCACCGTCCCACTGCCTTGCATCACCTAACCATTCGCAGCATACATCCTGTCCAACATCATCGTCGAAGCAGCTTGGAACACCTTCATGGCTGTCATCATCTACTTCACCTGGTACTACCCCGTTGGGTTCGTCCGCAACACCACCTCCGACAATGAAGCCATCCGAGGCTTCCTCGTCTTCTTGTACCTCTGGATGTTCATGCTCTTCACCAGCACTTTCTCTCACGCTGCCATTGTTTGTATAGCTACTGCTGAGGAAGCTGGTGTTATCGCGACTTTGTTGTGGATGCTTTCCATTTCGTTCTGCGGGTAAGTCACCCCTCCTTCCATCTATCGTGTGTGTATACTAACAGTTACAGTGTTGGTGTCGCTTACAAGGACATCCCCAAGTTCTGGACCTTCATGTACCGTGTCTCACCAGCGACTTACATCGTCGGCGGTATCATGTCGACTTGCGTCTGGGGCTCCAACGTCAAGTGCGCAGACAACGAGGTTCTCCAGATGGCTGTTCCTGGCAACATGACCTGCGGCGACTACATGGGTCCTTTCATCAAAGCAGCTGGTGGCTATCTTCTCGATCGCTCGTCTACTGATGTCTGCAAGTACTGCTCCCTTGCGACAACGGAGGAGTTCCTGCATCGATTCAACATCAACTATGATGATCGCTGGTGGCACTTTGGACTACTTTGGGTGTACATTTTTGTCAACTGTGCTGGCGCCTTGGGTTTCTACTGGTTGTTCAGGGTGCCGAGAGGAAGTGGTGTTAAGAGGGCTTAAGAGGAAATCTCAAGAGCGTAGCTTAAGATGGTATCTTAAGATGGAGCCTCAAACGAGATCTTAGGAGGGGATCTTAACATACAGCATTTGTTTCTAGCATCTTACTCAAAAGGATCAAGGCAACATATCATGAACATAGGATATTTAATTAGAGGTTAATGAATGGATTAGAATACAAGCATTGAATATATACAAAATGAATAATAACTGTCCCGTGATGTCGCCTCTACTCAATATTCGTGGCACTGATGTAATCACACTCAGCAGTAGTGAACGGATCACCGCATCCAATCTCTTGATCCTGATCAACATACACAGCAGGAAGATCAAAGTAACAAGTCGGAATCTCACCCCCAACCAAGCTCCCCAAGTCAACACTGTCATTGGGACTAAGCGCACAGTCCAGAATAGCGCGGTAGTAAACCTCTCTGTTCCCAAGACCATAGCTAGCCATCTTGTCATAGACCTCACCCGAAACCTCAGCCCAGTCCCCAACACGGTTAGGCTTGGGGTCATATCGCATGATGTAGAAGCAGTACTCTTCACCCTCTCGAAGAGCCATCCACTGACGACCTGTTGCGTAACCGCAGTCCTCGCGGCTTGTGCGTCGCTTATCAGCAACGAGGTAGAACTGCGCAGCCTTCATAACGTTATTTGCGACCTTGGGCTGGATGTTCCCGTAGACGGAGTTGAGCGCAAGCTGAACAGCCTCAGCGTTGTCGTTGAGAAGGAAAAAGCCGCCGTTGAAGAAGTTTGAGACCGGGAGCTTGTAGGGATCTGGGTTGGGCGTCTTGAGTGCATTGTACTGGTCCTCTGTACCTCCGCCCATGACAATGCGCATCGTTTCATCGAGCCGGTCGACGGCTGCTTCGAATAGATCGGCCAAGCCAGCTGAGATGCTGCCCTGATCGATCTCCTCTTGCTTGAGGTTACCAAAAGCGGAGAAGATGCCGCTAAAGAGGTATAGGCCAACTCCGAAGCCAGGCTGTTGCGATTAGCTGGCTGTCAATACAGGGAGATAGAGTACGTACGTTTGCGGAGAGGCCACTGAGAGCACCTCCGATTGCACTAGCTGAAGCCAGCCACTTGACCATATCGCCAGTGTCGTCCTCATTGCCGCCAAAGTCAGTCACCATCTGACCGATCCTGAGACCGCTGATGATTGTCTTTTCTGTGATCTTGGTCTTGAGCGCCTTGAACTTGGAGTGCATGCCCTTAGCAGCCTGGAATATCCAGTACGACGTCTTGCTAAGGTGATCGTCGGTACCGTACTTCTCGTACTGCTCCGTGCATTCAATGTTATTCATGGGACTGCAATCATTATCGAGGACACTGCAGCCCGCGGCGCCAGACTTTCCATCTGTACCGCCATAGACCCGGTCCTCGAGGTTGATGAGCCAGTTGTTTTGGTGTTCTGTTGGTCAGTTATTGTATTATAAGGCGGGGGTAGAACGTACCCCATTGATCTCGGAGGAAGTAATCGAGGTGATCGCCGGCTTTGGTTTTCACCGTCCAGAGCGTGTCGGCTTCCTCTGGTGTGCTGAGGACCCAGCCTTTGCAGAGTGTGTCTTTATCCTCCCAGACGTCCGGGGCTTTGTTGTCCTCTCTTTTGGTGAGAGGGGATGCATGGACGGCGGCTGCGAGGGCCACGATGGCGGTGGTGGACTTCATTGTGAGAGAGTGATGATGAAATGAGTGAAGAAGGTATTTCCTCCAGCTGAGAGACGAGGTTTATATCATGATGAGGAGAATACCTGAAAATGAATCGATATCCATTGTTACGAGTAATTAATCAACCTGGTGAATCCTACGATGGGCTCGAGCATGCTTGTTGTTACACTGAGGCTCTTGGCATCAAGTTGATCGTTTCGATAAGCGACTAGATAAGAATCTTGGGGCGGAGGACAAGGAAGAAGCTACTCCGAGTCTCCGGCGGCCGCGGGAGGAGCCGTACTAGACCCCGATTGAGACGAGGAGTGGAGTAGAAGCTCACGATGCTTCGCCGCAAAGGAATAGAGCACGGTAATTTTAGATTAGGGTCCATTATTGGTTTTCTTTACTTCAATGACTCGAATTAAGGCACTGGGCTAAGACTTGTCTACGTACTACGGGCTCTTGATGGCGGCTACAATTGTTGTTTGGTACTCAGACAGGGCGGCTTGGTTCAAACTTGAAGACTTCCAGTTGACCAGAGCTTCATAAACAACTGTGTCCTCATACTATTCTAAGGTTTGTTTTCAGAGTGTAGTGATAAACCTGACAGCTGATGCTTGCATCGCGCACCTTGCCATGCTATGCTAAAAGGTAATTCTAGGGCAAATTGTCTCATGAGCCCAGCGACCCATCGTAATATTCGCATAACCTAATCTCACCATCGCGGCACAGCAATAAACATTGAGCCTATTCGTCAAACCGCCCTATCAGCGCTCCTCGGACCCCAAACACTCCTCCCTAAAATCGGCAGATGAAACGCCAGTGCAGATCCTTCATTCAGGAAACAACCCACTAACTATATCAGGTCAACAAAAACTCATGATCTCTCTCTTGGCATAAGCCGCAAGGACCTTTGCACAGGGCCAACGCCAAGATTACAGCAAGCCGGCCGATGAAATCAAGCATGATTTAGTTCTCGGCAGTTGTTAAAGATTCGCTGGAAGACGTTTTCCGTGGCTTGTCGTGGCGGAGCTTGTTTTTAGGGTTACAATGGGGGACTTGGCGTAATTTATTCGATTGGTCAATTGATGGGAACTATTTCAGCTCTCGCATCCTAGCCTATGGAAATACGACCGAATTCCTTCGGAATGCTTGCCTCCACTGCATCATATACCTGGTCTAGTATTTTGGCCCCCAACGATTTACATCAAGCATTTACTTCGCCGCCGGAGCTTCGGGCATTCCGTATGTAAACGACAGTAAAGTCTCTGGGTCCTGCTTGCGAAGATATTCCTCGAAGGTATTCGTTTTGACAGGTTTGCTCAACTGCTCTGGTGTGATAGCCCCTTCGACGCCCTCTACGTATCCATGCTCATCGAGGTAGGCTGCTCCGTCAAGCACCGCGTAAGGCAGACCAGTCTTCTTGTGCATCTCCTCCTCCGTCAGTGACTGGAAGACAGCTTTCTGGCCGGTGACTCTGCTCCAGGTATCCATAATCTCAAGGATGCTCAAGTCACTGTCGTATGCGAGAAGTTTTGTTCCAGCGGGTTCATCCTCAATAAGAGCTCGAACAAAAGATCCAGCTGAGCCTTCGATATCAAGGATAGGCAATCTGAGATTCTTGGAAGCTGGCACCGCGAGGACATACTCGCCAGTCTCGGCATCCTTCTTGGGGTATAAGAAAGCGTTCGTAGCGTAGGCAGCCATGTAGACATACGATGTCTTCTTCGCAAGTTCAGGCATCTCATTCTCAATGTACTTGACAGCCGCAGCCTTGGTCTCCCAATGATGACAATGAGAGTACTTCCCCTCCGAAACATCCTTCATAGGACCAAGAGCAGAGTAGATGTACTTCTCAAGGGTAGATGTCTTGGAAGCAGCATAAGCAGCATTCCTGACATGTCGCTCCTCGGTATCGTAACCGACTTTTTGAGCTGTAGCTTGGTCTTTGCCTTGACTGAGAGCGGTCCTGTAAGGAGCCCAGAAGTCAGTGTTGACAAAGATGGCATGAGCACCTTCGAAGGCTTTGACGAGTGACTCTGGATCGTTCATGTCTGCTTCGACGACCTGAGCTCCGAGGTTTTGGAGAGCTTGGGCTTTGGCTGAGGTTGAGCTGCGGGTGAGGGCTTTGACGTGCCAGTTGGGTTGAGAGATGAATGCTCTCACGACTGAGCCTCCTTGGGTGCCTGTGGCGCCGACGACAACGATGGTCTTGGTAGACATGATGAGAGTTTATGATGAATAAGATGTCGTTGAGTTGGCCAGTGATGAAGTGATGGAGATGGCTTTAGGTGCATTCTGTTGTAATACTTATAGTAATTGACATTGCGGCCTTAATATCGAGTTCTATATTTCCTCCGTCCTTATTAATTATCGCGTTAGTGTTGACTCTGTTGAATGGAGCCAGAGACCGTAAGCCGTTGTCGCTTACCGGCGTAGTAGCTTCTGATTGGTTCAAAAACCGTAAGCCAAACTCGCCCCCACGGATTTCGGACTTAGCATCTTCTCACTTCCGCCAAACAACCAAATCTCGAATCTCACATGCCCCAATGAGAAAATTATACCCAACCACGTCGATTCAAGCCATGGGTGATACAGTGGTAGAAGGCTCGACCAATAGGGATGACGCAGCCTCTCGAAAGCGGACGAGTAGCAAGGATGATGACGCTCCGCCATCGAAGCGTCGCGTTCTAACTCCGGCACGGAGAGAGCAGAATCGCCAGGCACAGAAAGCATATAGTATGTCGCGCCCCGTCTGCACCATAGGAATTACTAACAAGACCTTGTAGGAGAGCGACAGAAACAAGAGAGGATACGACTGAAACAGGAAAAGGCTCAAGCGCAAGCTACCAGCGGACAGCGTTTGAGACCTCTTCTGAAACGAGAGGATTCCTCAAAAGACTCTTCTGAACGGCAAAGTTCGGTTGGGGAGATAACTCTACGAGACGAGGACGTCCTGGAGACTGTCGACACATCTGTCAAAACGCTTGAGCCAAACCTTCCAGATCTTTACAGGAACATGCTTCAGTTCTCACCAGCAGCCATCTTCACATCATGCCTCACCAACGCAATCTCCCTAGGCCTCGACCCGTCCGCCATAGCAAATTGCAGCGTAGAACACATATCTCCCTTCTACCAACCCAGCCTCTCACCTACACTCAATCACGCAGCTCTCATACAAGCAGGCTCAAACATCCTCTCATCATTTAACAACACCAGTATCCCCGCTCATCTCCGCCCAACAATGGCGCAAATCGTCATACCTCATCACACAAGCCTTGATCTCATTCCCATTCCGTTTCTTCGCGAGCGAGCGATCATGCTATCAGCTGCAATGCCGCGTGTCTTTAATACTTGGGAACTTAAACTGGATATTTATGAGAGAGGTGGTCTAACGATATGGCGATTGAAGCATGAGAGGGGCGAGAGTGTGAGGGATACTTATCCGCCTTGGGATATGAAGAGTTGGGAGGCTGCGCCGTGGTTCTTGAAGAAGTGGTGTATGCTTATGGGGAGGGAGTATGATAAGATGCATAACCAGAGTATTGGATGGCAGGTTGTTCGGGATATGATAGGTTCGAGGGATGTACAGCGATTGACGACTAGTTAAGCTTGGAAAAGGTGTCTTTAATCCTATATAATCGACATCTGAGCTCATGAGGCTTTGTATGCTGGTGTATATAAACAGCATTCTCTTTAGTCTTCCTGGGGTGGGGAGGAGAATGTCTTACCTGTGGACTAATCTGGAGATTGCACTTCAGAAATTCGTGCCATTGGATCGAGAGCATTCGACTTTCTTGCTCTGGGCTTTGTTCATCGCCGGAGGCTGAATTTTCGAGGACTTTGACCGAACGTGGCACCGTCAGGCTATTCGCGATATCTGTCGCGATCCTGGTGTGAAAGAATGGATACAATGTAAGGCGATATTAAACAGCGTGCTGTGGATTGACGATGTACACGATTCGATGGCACAGGAAGGATTTAAAGAGGTCTTTGGTGCCATATAGCGCACTCTTTCACGGAACGAATTGCAGGATTACCGACAAGTACAGTGGAGTTCAATCCCAATTGACATGCAAAGCACAAAAGCTTGAAATTCAGCAGGATTCCTTCATTTGACGATATGCCGTGCTTTTAGCCTGAAGCTTCACAAAATGTCATCTTCTGGCCAATTGTGCTTACGTGAGACAAAAATCCGTGATCCATGATGTTTAGTGCTGACACTCAAAGCTGACGGAGTTACTGTCTCATCTCCGCCATTCCCCTTCAAGTAATTTTTATCTCCTCCCAAAACTACATTTAAAATAGCATACAATCCCCTCCTTCTCTCTCATCAATCAACCATCCCATCTCATCATGTCTTTCCTCTATCTCAACCGCGCCACGCACGTCGTATCTCTCCTCCCCGCCCTCTTCGGCATCAATCTCCTCACGCGCCCCGAAGCAACTCTCCAATCCTTCCAATACCCCATCCCAGCAGACCCTCAAGCTCAAAAGCTTGTTCGTGGACTTGCACGTATCTACGGATGTCGAAATGTCGTCGTTAGCTTTTTGTTCTTTAATATCAGCCTCACGGGGGATAGGAAGCTTATGAGCTTCGGATATCTTGGGGCGCTGGCTATGTGTGTCACTGATGGGCTTGTCGCGAGAAATGTAGTGGGGCATGGGGAGTGGCAGCATTGGTCTTTTGCGCCGCTTTGTATTGGGTTGTTGATTGGGTTGAACTGGTGATTGGAAGTAAGTCTACGATAAGTCTAGTTTGACGTACTCAAGTTGAACTAACATTCAGTTAAAAAGGTTATTATATGCAAGCCTATGCCCTCACCGATATTCTGCCATAGCCAATCCTTTTTCCTTGGCACCAAGACACATTATAGGAATATCTAAAGTCACCATCCACACAAGGGGGCTTGGCTTAACTGACAAAGCTCTCATGGATGAGTAGTTTATAGTATCCCAGTTCCATAGCATCAGTTGGATTTTTAATGGGCTGTCTTGTCTTTCTACTCTCCCAATTGTGCATGTAACAGGAAATGAGTGTTTCTCAAGCGGAAGAAATCTCTGCACAGCTTGTACACGGAAATTACTTTAGCGTAAGTAAAGGTCATACGCCGCTGCATTGGGCAATTCAACGAGGGGACATACCGCTCGCCACCATCCTACTTGCATCTGAAAAGATTATACCTGCTGTTTCAGGTAGCGACGAACGGACACCTCTATCATTGGCCGCTGAGAATGGCCATGAGAGTATTGTGAGACTGCTATTGGCGATTGAGACCGTTCAGCTTAACCCGAGGGATTACATGGGGCGGACACCGTTATCGCTGGCCGCTATTGAAGGCTATGTGAGTATTGTGCGACTCCTGTTATCGACAGGTAATGTCAATGTCAACTCGAAGGATTACTCTGGTTGTACACCGTTGCTCAGCGTGTTGATGAGGTTGGCTCAGGCACGAAGGTCTAGCAACAAGGCCAGTACAACAGCAGAGTATTCTAGGAAACTGACCATAGCGAAGCTTTTGCTTGAGAATGGGGCTGATGTCAATGCCAGAGATAATTACGGCCAGACACCACTATTATATATAAAAGAACTTAGACTTGTAGATATTATTTAAATATTTAAGGCGTTGTGGAAAAAAGGATATAATTAGGGGTTGTATAATAATAAAAACATTTAGATTTAGAGTATAAAAGAAATAAATAGCTAATAAAGCAAAAAGAAGAATTTAACTCATTCTCCCCCGGGAAGGCTCGAACTTCCGATCTCCCGATTGTCTATACATAACAGTCGGACGCTTTAGCCAACTAAGCCACAGGGGAAATGTCTTGACTGGGTGCTAAGAAACTTAGCGTGGCTCATACTTGCTAGCGTTAGCTGCGTCTACCCTAAGCATCGTTTATTTCCTCTTTGGGAACCACTGAACAGCCATGTCAAGGCGCGGCAGCTCACGTTTCACTGTTCATTACAGCGAGCAGAGATGTAGTAGACTTAAAGTTTGTTCTTTTGTCTTATAGTAAAAGTTAAACCATTCTGTTTGCAAGAACGCACAGCCAACCTCGATCCAATCCAACAAGTTGTTTCTATTATAAGAATCATCAGAACAGGACTCAAATAACTAGATTGTTCAACAAGAACACACAGCCTATGAAGATGAATGAGACCATTCCAAGAAGTTTCTTAGTTCTATTAACCCATAAGTATAAATACTCCATCCTAACCCGCCGTGAATTATCCTTGCCTACATCATCATATCACACCTCACCAATAGGACTTTACTTCTTCTCACATAACTTTTAGTACCTCATTCACCCAAAATGTCTTCTCCTACTGCCTCAGTTACACCTGCCTACGCTGGTTGCAGAAGCCCCACTCCCTCACTTCAAACTCAATCATCTCCCGAAGAGTCAACCTTCAAGTCTGGCACTACAAAGCCCGACAGACCCATGCTCACATTGATCATCCCTGACGATCAGGATAATGGGCCTTCCGACTCCGAGGAATCTCTCGTTGATTCACGTGAACATCCCTCAGTCGCAGTTAAAGCACTTCGTGCAAGACAATTCTACAGGAGACTTCGTGCTTTCGATACTGATAAGGGCTACCTTGGAGACCGCAGCGACTGGGAGGCGGGCAGGCTCCAGTGTAGCCTTTTGTATATGATGGTGAAACTGTATGGGGAACGCGAAGGAGAGAAAGGATACCCTGTTGAGTGGGAAGATGAGACCGCTTTCACCTTTTTCTTTGAGAAAACTGTCTCAACCTGGGTGGACGATCTTACAGATGACGAAAAAGCCTGCGTTGAAAGACTGGCTGACATCATGGGTGAGAATTTCACCATCGATCGTGATAACGAAGCGACTTGGAAGGAGTATGAGAGTCGAGTGGCAAAGTTCATTGAAACTATTGATCCTATCCCTGAGGACAAGCAGGGACTCGAAGAATTAGATCTGCTAGAGGATTAGGGGTGTTCTAAGTACCTACGAAGCTGTGCTTAGTATGGCGTGGTGGGTATTGGGTTATAAGGACTGAGCTCCGACAGCGCAGGACTTCAACCGGGTAGGATAAGCAGGAGGAGTTTGCAGTAATAGATCTATAGAACAACATCCATGAGAGAGAACTGTGTGGACTGGGTACTTCAAGTCAATTGATCTTATTATATGCATGCGCAAGAAGCCTGTAGTGTATCATATGGTACATGTTATCAGTGTAGGTGAAGCTAGTGAACAAGATAATTTTAGGTGTATGTAGTTTATCTTTTGCGATGTTAACATGTTGTGAACCAGTCCCGAAGCCAGTAGCCATAGCTATATCCGGGCTGGCTCAAGTCTGAGTGCGGGGTAAGAAAGTCGAGAGCCGCTGACCCGACATCACATGACCCAAGCTGGCAGTGAAATCATCATGATCATCGGCAATTGCACTTGGTCTTTCATTTCGGTCCTGCAACGTCCTATACTATAGCTAGCATAGAGTACCACTGGTCTTAATCGCACTTCAATAGGATCATCCACCAGTCAACCTAAGCAATGGCAACTCGCCCAACCTTGACCAACGCTCGGAGACTATTTCGGAGTCTCTTGCCCTGTCGGAGCACCAAATGTCTGTCAACTTACGTACCTAGGCATGAGGTCTACGATATCACCATTGCCAACTTGAACATTGACAAGGACACTAGGGTGATCTATCAAGGTATGGCCTCAATTTGTCTGACAGACAACTAAAAACTGATTGTCGGCCTCCAGGGTTTACTGGTAAAGCCGTATGTATTCTAGACCTTGCTCCCCCAGTCCTTGAAGGTAACCGACTAAGATGATATGAAAGGCAACTCTTAATGCCAAAGATACCATTGCATATGGCACCAACGTCGTTGGAGGCGTATCCCCAGGCAAAGGTGGCCAAGAGCATTTGGGTCTTCCTGTATTCAATACAGTCAGAGAGGTAAGTATTCGATGCTGCACTCTTGAAACATTGATATTCGAGCTCAACTCATTAATCCCTTTTATAGGCCATGGAACAGGTAAAACCCCATGCGACATCAGTCTTCGTACCAGCGCAATTTGCCGCTGCTGCTATCATTGAAGCAATAGAGGCAGAAGTGCCTCTTGTTGTGACCGTGGCTGAGCATATACCTGTACACGATATGATGCGTGTCCATGATGTGCTTAAGACTCAGTCTAAAACTCGTCTTGTGGGCCCAAACTGCCCCGGTATTATTGCTCCTGAGCAGTGCCGTATTGGCATTATGCCGCATAAGCAGTACAAGAGGGGCACTATCGGCATAGTCTCGAAGAGCGGAACCCTAAGTTACGAAGCTGTGGGTTCAACGTCGAATGCTGGATTGGGTCAAAGCCTTGTTGTTGGAATGGGAGGAGATATGATGCCGGGTATGTCTCAGCTTTTAATCATGATCTTGATTCAACCACTACCATGAACAAGTTGTTCTGGTTAAAGGATTCTGCTTACATTTTGGCTACAGGAACAACACTTGTGGATGCCCTTAAGCTGTTCTTTGATCATCCAGGAACCGAGGGCATCATTGTAATTGGTGAGATTGGTGGGGAGGCAGAACTCAGAGCTGCTGAAGCCATCAAAGACTACAAGAGGATCACGAGGAATCCAAAGCCAATTATAGCCATGGTTGCTGGTAAGACAGCCCCTGAAGGTCGAACAATGGGCCACGCCGGCGCACTTCTGCAATCAGGTGATATATCTGCTGAAGCCAAGGCGAAGGCTTTGGCAGATAGTGGAGCGATTGTAGTGCCACATCCTGGGGTCATGGGACGGATTATGAAGGACTTACTTTTGTCACATACTAACAAAGTCCGTAAAGGATTTGGCCCATTAAGTCCGGAAGTATCATTCTCGAACCCCACATCGGAGTTACGAGAATGAGACTCATGGAATATACAATCTGATTTATAATATGCAAGTCAAAGAAGCTGGATAGTTGGTTTGTGCTGCTTTAGGTCTTGGTATTTACGTGGAAATATTGCCAGACTGAGTATGGGTATTAAGTAAGCACACCAATGATATGTATACTGATAATAGGAAGTTAGTCTTAAGAAACTTAGTCGAGTAGTTGCATGACATAGCGAAATAAAATTGAGGTATATGAAATCAGGGCCAAGTCATCAGGACTTGGAAAGCTGGACCGCCTTCTTTGCTGCCTCTCCAAACTCAGACTCAACATAGAATCCAAGATTGGCATCCTCCAGCTATTAGAATATTAGCCAAGAACCTACACGAAGATATTAGAGACAAACAATTTTCAATCCTTCAGCTGAATTGGTCCCCTGCAACCGAACAACAAGCGGCACACGCAGTCGTCCGAGCTCTTTGGTAGCACCAATAATGGATTCAGCGATCATATCGCATTTAATAATGCCTGAGACACATCAGCTCACACAGATTTAGCATAGTATCTCTCCCTTACCTCCATAGATATTAACGAGGATTACCTTGACCCGAGGATCCCGAAGAATAATCTCAAATGCCTTTTGCATTGTGCTCTGGGTAGCCTGGCCGCCTGCATCAAGAAAGTTCGCGCTTGCACCGCCATGATGGGCAATAGCGTCATTAGTAGCCATGGCGAGACCTGCACCGTTGACTACATTGCCAATATTCCCTTCCATCTTGATATATACCAACCCATACTTTTGTGCCTCGATCTCCTCGGGAATCTCTGCTTGGATATCTCGCTGGGCGAACAGCTCGGGCTGCCGTCGCTGCGAAGCATCGTCAATCATAAATTTGGCATCAAGGCACTTGAAGTCAGCTTCACCCGTGCGCGCTAGAGGGTTGATCTCCAGAAGCGTGGCGTCTCTGCTCACAAAAAGGTCCCAAAGACGGGTCAGAATAGCTCCGAGCTTTTCTGTCTCGGCTGAACTCGCACCGACACCTGTGCGGAGACGTTTCAGAAGTTCCGGTGTGATGCCCTCTGCGTAGTCGAAGTGGAAGCTTCTCAGGCTACCGCCCTCGCCTTTAGCCGTGTCTTCAATGTCGACACCGCCGCTTCTTGAGATGAGCACAACTGGGGAGTACCGTTCGCGATCCAGGGCTATGGCGAGATACCACTCCTCGTCGCATTCTTCGAACTCTGCCACCAGCACCTTTTCGACAAGGATCCCATCTCCTGAAGTCTGCTTGGTTTTGAGGCGATGGCCTAGCATCTGAAAGGATATGTGCTCGCCTTCTTCCGGGAGCTTTGCAATTTTAACACCGCCGCGGAATCCATTATCGAATGTTCCCTTGCCTCTACCGCCCTTGAGGATTTGGGATTTGATGACGCATTTTCCACCTGCAAGACTGGTAGTCAGCATACTAGATTGAATGATAAGAAAGGAGATGACTTAACCATATTGGCGCATGATCTCTCGCACCTCGGTAGCCGTGGTCGCTACTTTTCCATTCTGCACTGGGATGCCGAACTTGGTAGATCAGCCTTGTTACTATCGCATTCCTTTCTAGTCATAGACTTACCTCCCTTAGAAGTTGTTTAGATTGATGCTCTTGCAGAGCAAGACCTCGGCGCTGATGTTTCGTAGGGAACTGAGCAAGGTCAGCGAATTACAGGATACCTTACATTACTGCCATGGATTCTCACTTTGGGTTGCCAAAGCTTTCGTGTAACATGTCGTGCTGCCATTATGAGAACGTAGTTGAGCCGAGTATTAATAAATCGACTCCGCGAGCGATACGAATATTGTAACGCGAAGTCACCGTGCGGAAGTTAATGCTCCAAGAGGTTCAAGTCGCTATTACTCTTGAATGACGCGGGCGGAGGGAAGTCTTATGGCTTGCGACCCCTCCAACAGCGGATAAATCGTGGATAACATATGGCTTCAACAGCCCGTCGGCTATACGGAGTACCGGCTCTTAGCTGCCTACCCCGCAAACTTAAGACTAGCCCTAGAAGATCACTTTCAGTCATGGATAGATATATCACAAATGCAGACCTGTAACCAAGATACGCAGGTAGCTAGGCGCTAGATCGACCTATAGAAATTTCAATCGACAAAGACATATCAACACCAGTAAAAGTCATCATCCCAATCCTCCTCCGTAAGCTCCCATCCCCGATGTTCTGCAAGTTTGTCTATCAGCTGATTTACTGCACTGAAAGCTTCATCTCCCCTGAAGGGAAAAGGCCATTTGAAGCCTTGGTATAGCTGCCTGGTATACTAGACGTCCAGATCTCTTCCCCGCGCCCCTTTCTGTGCAATCACCTGTTCCTCCGTGATGCTCTCCCCGCCATCCCGCTCTTCAACTTGGTTGGCTCCGAGAGTGATCCGTCTCCGACAGGAGATGACCTTCAGAGTGATGTAGTCTTCCTTTAATCCATCGAAAAACACTTTCAGATCGACATGCGGGAGGTCATGCATCAGCCGTTCTTCTACAGTAATTTCCCCGTCTCTCACATTCAACCAGATAAATTTGCACCAGGGGTGGCGGCCCGTGGCCAGTGGGAAGACGTCACGCATGTCAATTATAGTATCTCGTCGCTCTGAGTATATCCTATATACTCCCGATACTCTGACCCATATGACACGCTCAAAACAATCCCGAGGCATGGTTGGATAGTCCACCAATCGAGGCTTGTAGTGGATGAAAGCTTTGCAGTCGTTGTCGAAGTAGGGAATGCGCTTCATGACTTGGCAGACCATATCTGAGCTCCCGAGGCTTTTTGAAAAGGGTTCCATGCCAGGACAGCCTTCTGCTGGAGGGATTTTGAGGTACCGAGCATCGCAGTGAAGTGTTGTCAAGAATAGAGAAAAGTCCACAAGAATCGCGGCAATTTCTGCGGGCGCGTAGCTGCTTTCTGAAAGCGGAGCCATTCTATCGTGGAATTCCTTTACAACTGCTGGTGGCTGGTAAGTGAATACCTAGACTACGAACAACAGCGGTAGGTAGGGCGATTTATAAATTCGAGAGGTGGTCTTTTACTTAGAGTGGATGTAAACATCAGATTTCCCGACCCGTTTCCCATCAATAAAGACACCAAACTCTACAGCCGCACCAGAAGGAACCATTCTAACCTCGAAATCCAGCGCCTTGATAGTCTCCCCGCTCGGATTCTTATAGTCCCTCAGCATAGAGAGTGTTTTATTGGTCTTGCAATCAATAGTCGCGAAACGCTTCACGCTATGTTCAGTGCGAGAGGGAGGTAGGTCATCCTCGCACTGGAAGAGCTCTATGTCCCATTCGCCGTTGAATTGGCCGTTGTAGAGCCTGTAAAAGCTTTGCGAGATGGGCTCCTTTGTAGATACATTCTCGCCCTAAACATATGGTAAGTATATGAATTCAAGAGAGAAAAGAGTCGGACTTACTCTAACTAAGTACCACTGCATTTGGTTATGCGCTTTATACAGTTTCTCCAGCTCACACCACTTCTTATCTTTCACGAGGTGCTGACCTTCGATGAAAGGCGTCGAAAATTCGTGACCGTAGCTGGCTCTTGATATTGTAGAGGTGACGCGAATAGGTAAGCGTATGTTGTCATGGGATCCATCAGCATTGATTCCTGAAGCGGCACCATCATGAAAGCCTTTATAAACAGCTCCCCGACAGATCGCTGTGCGCCTATGTGTCCGTTAGTGTGAGCTTGAAATCGCCCAAAAGGAAGTACTAACGGCCTCATTCCAGTTGACTGAAGTATCTTGATACCTGATTTTTCGTGCCGCATCTTCAGGTGATCGTAAAGATATGGACTTGAGCCCAAGCCTCCTACAAGAATGATTCCCTAAGCACGACCAGTGTTAGAATAAACCAAAACAGATGGAGGAGGAACCACTGACACTGAGTGGCTGTCCCTGGTCCCGGGACTTTAGTACTTGAGCGTCGATGAGCTTGTCGATGTCATCAAGAACTTGACTAAACGCCTTCTTGATGTGAGACCTGTAATTGTTGTTAGGCGCGCTCGGGATATTTCCTAAAAGAGGTGACTAACTCGCTAAAATGAATGCGACCATTCTTGATGTAGGGCTCTTTTGCTGTATCGGTGAGCTTCTTTTCCTTGCCGAATGCTTCTGCTGGAACAGAAACTAGATATTCCTTGCTAGAATTTGTTGGTTTGAACTGTGGTTTGATGGAGAGCTCCCACTCCCCCTTGAGGAGTTCTTTGATGCCCGCTCTACTAAGCCGGTCCCACCGACGCCCTAGGCGGTTTTTAATCATGTATTCGAAAGCTTCGTCGATGAAGATACCGCCGCAGAGGCCCCCTATAGGATATTAGCTTAGCAGTGCACCATGTCGCAATCGAACTGACCAGATCCTTCAACCGCTTCATCCATAAGGATTGGATTGACTGAGCCAATCTTGTAGGTGATCAAGTCCTAAGGTTGGCCCGTTAGAAGGTGAGACTGTGCTATGGTAAGTGATGACCTACAACTGTACCGCCACCTGCATCGCATACAAGGTAAACCTCGTTAGGCTTGGTCCCTCGTCCCGGTTCGCAAAGAGTGGAAAGCGCAGCTGCTTCCGGCTCCGGTGCAAATGTTAATTTGGTCTCGCCAGCATTTCGTCGATCCAGGATCCCTGCCCTCTTTGCTGCCTCTGTCATATCCTGTCTTGCATAGTCTTTCCAAATAGCAGGAACAGTGATGACGACATGGAATTGGAGTGCCTCAACAACAGATCCACGATCCTTGTTGATAGTCTCAAGCGTATGATTCCAGATCATTCGCAGGTAGTCAGAGATAAGGTCGATGGCAGTCTTGTCGTTCTCTCGCATCATCTTTCGTGCTCGCAGGAGAAATTCGGAAGATCGCAGCTCTGGGGATAGGTCTTCCTCCTTCAAGAGAAGTAGCTTAAACCACTTGATGGGATCGATATCAGTGTCAATTTCGAATCCCCAGCTGATCTTGTCATCCTCATAGTACAACTCAGTAGGGGCCTTGCCCTCCTCACGGCCTGATCCCGGCCATGAGGTGATCAAGTTGATATGCTGACTTTCAAAATCAGCCTGACTAGCCCATGCTACACCAGAGTAACTATTTATTAATATTTATTAGCGATGCTCGTAGGGCAGGGAAGGCTCGGCAATTGCTCACGTTGTTCCAAAGTCGATACCAATGACCAGGATGTCATCGTCCTCTCCAAAATCGGATTCTGAATAGCCGCTTGCCATTTTCAAGGGTTAAGGTAAAGACCTAGTATAGTGTAGTTGAAGTTGATTGGGGTTTATGATGGCGATGTGTAAATGATTGGTACCTGAGAAATGAACAGAAAACGTGAGTTCTTTTATACGATCAGCATGTAGAAGTTAGCCATACGTCCAGGCTTCAGGAGCCGCCAGCCTCATTTATCAAGAGACCAGCAGGCCGGTCGAAAATCAGGCTGTGAGAATTTGGCCCGCGCAAAATCGATTTTGATGTGATAATCGTGGAGGCGATGCATAACTCAGCCAATCAGCTCAGTAGCTTCCAGTCCCAACGTGACAGACGTGACTCCCTGCTTCTGGGAGGCAGTTTGAGAAACTGGCTGCCAAAGTATAACAACATGTTTGTCTAGGGCGGGGTAACTGAGCAATGCCTTGTTTCAGACTGGGATTGAGCAAGTTCAGCTGTACCGCGTCCTAAGCCTGGATAGTGCCTTGCCTGAGTCTGGAAAACGCCTTGGCTTGATTGAAAAGGTTCAGCTTGGTGTTCAGATGACAAGAATTTGAAACATCGTGATAGCCCGTTATGCAGGCCTTAATAAATGGCGTTAATAGCCGCCCGCAAGGCGTCCTTGTTGGCCCAGGCCAGCTGGACCTAGGCCCATGCGTGCGGCCATGACCATCTTACTATCCAATCGCGTGCGAAATCCTTACAAGGCTCCCAGATTTTCTAGACTGCGGCCAGCAAGCTGAAATCTGTGTACGGAAATAGTATAATGCAGGTTTCACCACCGAATGTGATACGTTATGTGGCGTATCACACGTCAACGCCCAAATTACAATTAACAACGCCACTAAGCTGACTGCACCATTCTCAATATTACAAACAGATGGGCCAATCATTTGTGGAGGAGTAGGCGCCCGGCTCCCCAGAAACCCGAGCCTGATTCTCAGTGCACTGAATCGCAATGCGGCTAAAATTGTCACATAACTCCTGTGTCTGGATCCAAAGCAGTTTGTCTTCTTAAAATAGATTACCGAGACGCGACCTTCTCCCTGCTTGAACTTGTCTTTCAGGCAAGTCACCTTCACTTCAGCAACCTTACGCTCTATTATCGGAAATCTTGACCACTGTCGGTTCAGGTGAAAGGTAAAATGGTAAGAGTCAAGTCAAACATATCAATAGGCGTGGAGTCTTACTTTAATACTAGGAAGCTTTCACACCTAATAAAGATAGCCCGGAATTAGCGGATCAGCGACGTTCCGACGAGCCTCAGTTAAAACAAGGCTATCTATCAGGTGAACTGATGGATATCGATGACTGCCAGGAGCAACAACGCCAAATGCTCAGCGAAGGTGCTCTAGAGGCCGAGCTTGCACGTCTCAAGACGCAGCTGCAAGAGAAAACCCAGAAGCTTGAAGAACTACAGGAGAAGTGTGATATTATGAGTCAAGATGCCATCAAGAACAGCCAAAAGCTCAAAGAGTCACAGGAAAAATGTGATCTGATCAGCCAAGATGTCATCAAGAAAGACCAGGATGTTGCAAAGTTCCGTAAACTCTGGAAGAAGGCCGCCATGGAGCATGACAAGTTCCGAGCCAGTGGACAGGGATTTTACCAGATCACGGACGAGTATCTCGTGGAGCTTATCAATCATCTCAGACTCAATATCCGAGACCTTTCAATCCAGTATTTTGACGGTATCACTTTAAAAGGAGATACATTTACCTCATATCGCCCGGATTATTTCAAGCACCTGGATAACACTACTCTAGAACGCGACGGGTTCATGCGATATCTCGGATCATCCACAAGGTCTCATGAAGTCGTACAAGCGTTTCTTTGGAGAGTCATCGTCTTTGAAGTCTTTGAGAAGTTTGAATGGCTTGGTGCAGACACCTCTGCAGACTTTCGACACCTCAGGCATGGGCTGAAGCCTGGTAAGTCCATATATCACTCAGTCCCGAATGATTGAATTCTCATCTTAATATCATAGCGTTATTTGTCAATACTGAGGGAGGGCCGTCAGTACCAAATCACGAAGCTGAGAGAAAGTTCCATGGCTGGAGTTCGACTACTTTATCGATGTTGCTCACTAGCATCGATGTAGAGAAGACCAACGACTATATGAAGCGTAGGAACGTTTATCATGTCAACCGTATCATAAACACAATTGATAATCTGCTCAGAAAGGATAGGGAGAGGAGCTTCAAAAACCAACTGTCAGCGATTATTACTGAAGCATTTGCTTTGGACAAGGAGATTAGTCGCCAGGTTGCGCATGTGATTTGGAGATTCAACGTTTCTCAACAAGAAGAAAAAGCTGATCACCCCCATGCTGCCCCCAGCAGACCAGATCTGGTTATAGCCCCCGCTGTTTTTAAAAGGGGCAAGTCGACAGGTGAAGGATTTGACCATGAGACAAAGCTGCTGGATATAGTAGAGGGCAGTAAATAAATAGGATAATTTAATAATACATTAACTCTCAACTCATAATTCATTGCATTTTACCTTGTTAATATTCTGGTCCATGCATACAGAAAGAGACTGGGGCCTATGCTACAGCGACCTCGGTACCGCGACTCTCTACACTTTCATAGACTTGACTCACAATCGAACAGATTATTTTTGATGTGCAGACATAGCCTAGCGTCTGTCGAGGCAAGTCGGACGGCTCCCCTTCATGACTTCCTATCGTTCGATTCTCAATATTCGTCGCTGTCCATCATAAAGCTGGTCGACAATGCTGGATTGAGGGTTCAAGATCTGGAAGCCTTTGCGCCTGTAAAGAGCATTTTTGAAGAGGAGATTTTTTGACCTAGATGCCAATATACTTAGGCCGTCAATCAGAGTAACCTCTCTCTATGAAGCCAGTTTGAAGATGTCATTTTACCTCTATAATTATCTCTAAATGAACTCATATTAACCGTTCCTATCAATCTCATGCAGACCTATATCGTTCTGCCTTGCTGATACTGTCCGTGATGGTAGGCTGAGATCTTGTAGGCCGTCTTCGGTCAGCATGTTCGTACCTTCTTCCGTATTGTAGCTTGGCATCGTGTAGTTTGTTGAAGATCTCTTGCGCCGAGTGCTGATAATACGAAGAGTGCGCAGAGGTCGATTCGATACTTGACCGGGAGTCCGGCGGTAGACACGTAGTATGAGAATACGCATGACGGGAATGGATGCTGCGATGATGGTGACTGCGCACTCGACAGTCGACCATATAATGATCCCAACTCGGTCCACTGCGAGATTTATGAGCGAATACTGACTGATAACGGAATATAATAGGTACTCACGAGTTCGGTTCTTGCTGCTGAGGCCGAGCATTTTATAGCACTTCGCAGCAGCCGCGGCGGCGGCGCTAAGAAATCATCAGTAGGAAAACGCACGATGATCCTGTGCATACTGACAAGATACCAAAGGTTAAAGCAATCCCAACTCCGATTTTCTCTCGTGTGCGCATAGAGAGTTTCCAAATGATGGTCCAGGCAATGATGCAGAGAATAAGGTCAACCAACCCCGAGAAGGCTGCTCATAGTCAGTACACAAAAGGAAAGCAAAGTAATATCAGATAGAACATGAACTGACCTCCAGCAAAGATATTGTAGTATGTCGCGACCATGGGATTCCAACAGGTTCCCGGCAGACTTGAATGCCAGACCTTCTTTGCGGGTGTACATTTCACAAAAGAGAAAACAATAACCAAGTCCATGATGATGTTTGTCGAGATAATGAGGAACCATAGAAACCAGCTCATCCAGCCATCAACCAATCGTATCAGTGTCAGGGCGAACGATGTTTTGCTCCATGCTGCAGATAGAACTCCGAAGACGCCGAATATTGTTCCTGTGAGGGCTATTTTCGGCACGACTGCTGGATCAACCTGTGATATGTCCTTGCCGAAACCGAGGGTGACGTTGAAGATGACGAGACCAGTGCCGATTGCGAGACAGATCTAGAAAGAAGACGCGTTATGTCAGCCCCAGCAAATTGAGACCCCCGGCGGATCTCGCGGATCTTGTATGCAAAGCCAGCAAAGATTAGCTGTTACTCACCCATGCCGCAATCAAGATATAATCATCCCACCAAAACCCCCGATGCCGAATGACCTTGCAATACAACCTGAGACCCAAAAACAAACCCGCCAAAACAGTCAGCGACACACAAACCGCGATTATCGTCACGCCGAGACCCGTAGGCGACGCCATCAGAGAGCGGGACGCTTTCGCTGCCTCCCAGGGTATTTTCTTCAAGACATGGGGATGAAAAAGAAGGAAGATGAATGATGCAAGAAAAGGGAGGGCGAGAAATTTGAAGTGTGATCTGTACAGTGTTTAGAGGTCCGAGCCCCTTTTGCTTTTGCGTGCGCCTCCCCGGAAACAGGCGGACCGAACGAATTTAATGATCGGCGGCACTTCTGTTTGGCGTCACATTACCCCATGGGCTAGTGGCTTATGGTGCTCGGTAAGTGCGCTTCGTCACGTATCCTCAGGATTTTATTACTGGTCTGATCGCTAATTACCGGTGTAGGTTAGATCAGGTCCTGTTTCTCCCTAAATAATAAAATGCCCTCGAATCTGAGTATTCTCTGCTGATGAAACACGCAAAAGACGGCGCGTGAAGTCAAAAGTGGCTAGACATTTGCGAACAGCCCGTCTCACGGGCGACAAATGTCTCCTGGGTACGAGTCAGTCACAGTGCATTGAAGCCACAGTCACGGAGCTAACTAACCTTGGCCATAAACTCAAAAATCAAGCGTACCTATCAGCAACTCTCCGAGTGACATGTGCATTAATGCCTGATTGGCTGGTGGTTCCCCGTAATTGAACATCTCCGATCGACTCCATAAGCTTATCGTCGCGGTTAAAATCACCAAACAGCGATAGAGGCCCATAGCTAGGCCACTTATTTTATCGTTTCTCATGTTGATATGACCACTCTACAGCTGCCATGTCATTGAAGTGGTCGAAGATCCCAACAGCAACATGCGACAACTCTCTACAGAGCACTGCTGCTAATTTAGCCTCTCGTCCAAGCCTACTGGTCGAGGTCATCGAGGATACCTAGCCTAATGACAATCCATCCACCCAGGTAACCCAAGACTTAAACCGTGTCTCAACACCAGACCCAACAAAACTCTCTTGAAAAACCTCCCCCCGTATCTTAATATCCGACAATTTCACCTGCTGCTCCATGTCCCAATCATCACCCCAGCTATTACCCGAGGGCATCATACACCAAATAGGAGCATCAACCTGAACCATCTTCAGGTTCGGAAACTCGCCAGAAACAACTCGTTGTGCTAGCAAGCCACTATCATACACAAACTTATGAGACCCCCATCTGTCCATGAAGATGGTCAAGGTCTGGACTGTCTGCGGCAGGAAATCTCCTATGTATGTTTGAACGTCCTCTCTGACGCGTTGGATGGAATAGCACGAGGGATCGACTTCGAGAGTATTTAGACTTGTAAACTGCTTGATCTGCTGGTGCGTGATGGGCCGGACTTGCGCAGAGTTACGTCCACTGGAAACCCTGTCAAAGTTGAGACTGAGGCGCTGCAATGTCATTTTTGTTTGTGGGTTGAGGAACTCGAGTAACTGTGCCGGTGAGATAAGGGGGCGACTGGACCGGAGATCATCGCCAACACCGACAAACTTGAACGTCTCAAGATTCTGAACCGCCCCGAGAATTTGCTCAAGTGCTAGAGTTTGCCAATACCCTGTAAAGAACGGCCCCAAACCCAGGAGCTGAAGCTCCGTGATGTTCGTCACACCAGCGCAGAATTCCTGTATACGCAAGTCGCTAGTGTGAGGAGCGTATGTCTTGCGCCCAGGACCTCGGAAGATCAGCGTCTGAAGACGAGGTGCACCGCGCAGAAGAAGGATTGGCTCTGGATCACAAAGGCTGAACTTGGTGCATTGGGTCTTGTCGATATCGAGATGTCGGAGATTCGGGAATATTTCTTTATGCTTGTAATCATCTAACAGGGAATACAGAAGTTCAAAATGCCTCGCATGCCCGACAATTTGATCGTCCGCGATTTGTATCTTCAAGCGCTCTATGTCAGAGCAGAACGCCATAGCGAGACACATTTCGGCGTCGACAACAGAGAATTGCGTCTCTTCAATCGATTCACGATTGAGTGATAGCCTATCGGCAAATCTCGTGAGAATAACGGAGTCTTTCATTATTGATGAGCTTTTAGCTGTCGATAGCGGCAAGCATAAATGCTTCACCATATGCGCCAAATCTGGCTGGTCATTCAGGACTCGAAAGATATAAGCCGACGGAAGATGAGGACCGAGGCTGTGGAATAGGATTGGCATTGCAATTGAGCGAAAGTCTCTGCTTGTTTGCGTCAAGGCCACCAGAGCCTTGACATTTACTGCATCGTCCTCATCTTCAATGCCGTCGCTGCAATGAGAGCAGAACCGGGAGAAGATATCATCGAGAAGCTCGGGAGGTAGAGTTTTAGTATTTGTCGGTTTGGCGACGCGAGCTGTATCCATAATGAGGTTTGATGGAATGAAATGTTCAGAAAGAGCTGTGTTCGTAAAGGCGGGGTTCACGCCATTGCGGGAGGAGGGGGTTTTGAGACATCGATCCTAGTAAGGAAATATTATCTAAGTTATTTTATCACCCTTCTTATTCTGCCACACTCGGCTAATATGATACTGCTGACAGAAAACCACTGCGACAGTCTTTTCTGTCGGCTGACTGATGTCTAAAAATACCCCTCTCCCGTGTAGGTAGGCAGATTATGTCTCGGCATTTTCGCTTGGCAGCAGTTCTACACAGCCTTGAAAGCATAGCATAGTCAGCTATTAAAAATTAGTAGGATAAATAAATTAGATTTTAATATACTAGTGTTGTATAAATAGTAGGTATCTTAACAGGTAAGTAACTTAAGAGACCAGACACCTACATTTAATAAAGAAGACTGAAAATAGCTCTCATACCGCTAAGGTTGATAACTAAGATTATTCCAGACAACCGAGTGGGATAGATGGGGAAGATACATTTTTTTTCACAGCGTACGGGGTAGTTGCGACGATTTCACCTACCGTCTTTACACATCATAGCAGTACCATTCGGATAAGCAAATAATGGCGCCTCCACGACTTCGAGTCAAAATCCGCATCAGCCATGGCATTGCTCGAGATATGGTATCGTCTTTGATTGTAGGTAGTCAAGCAGCTATACTCGTTGATGCACCCTTGACTATTCCCCAAGCAAAAGAATTTGTCCCATGGATCTGCACCAACGCCACTGTACCATTAGTGGCGATATTTGCCACGCATTTCCATCCAGATCATTATCTCGCTGCTCATATCCTTCTGGAGAGCTTTCCTGAGGCCGACTTATACGCTACCGAGAAGACAGTCGCTTTGATCAATGACATCATCGAGGGCAAAGTTTGTAATTCCTCAAACCAAGCAATTAACCAGCTAACATAGAGATAGACTGCATTCTGGAAGTCGGTATTAGGTGACCAAAACATTGCCAGCTCGCCAAGAATCTAGGGGACGACATTGTCCATCTTCTTGGACCTGTCAACGGAGACAGCCCTGAGCAGACCATGTTCTAGATCCCCTCCATCAAAACATTGATTGCCGGCGATGTCGTATACGGCCATGGGATACATATTTGGCTCGCCGATCTTGATGATCCGTTAATGACAGAAGCTTGGCTCAGCTCTCTGCGACTAATCGAATCTCTTGGTGCAGAGAGGAATCATCCCGGGACATGCACTCAGCAACCAACAAGATTCCAATGGAAGTAAAGATACTGAGCATACACGAGCATACGTTCGCTTCTTCCAAAAGGAGATGGAGTCGAAATCGAGGGATGCCTTTACGCCAGAAGAAATCACTCTCAAGTTTGAAGAAGCTTTTCCAGAGTTGGCAGAGGGATCGACGTCGAAGCTTTTGCTCCAGATTAACGCTCAGCATTTTGGAAAGGGAGGCCAGCAATAAAAGCACGACATTGATCTAGTTACAATCCAAAAGTCTTATAATGCAACCTCGGACTTTAGTAAGAACTGATTTACGGCGACTAAATATAAGAAGTCACCTGGCTGATATGGGTCAGTGCAGGTGAAAGATTATTTTAAAATAAAATAAATCTTAAGATAAAGAGATTATTAACTCTAATCTATTACTCCTTACCTACCTATAGCTTAGCTATAGCTCTAGGGTCTGTAATTACCACGCTCCTATTACCGCTCGAGGTCAGACCTTGCAGCTTGCGCCTCAAAATTTTACCAGCCGGGCTCTTTGGTATCGTAGACACAAGCTCAATCTCCTTAAGCCACTTGTGTCGCGCCTTTTCCTTCCTAACGTGCTCAAATATCTCCTTGCAGCTTCAACCGGCCTTGAGATTTCAGAAGACTTAAGAACTACAAACGCCTTGGGCCTTTCACCTGCCCGCTCATCGAGATTACCGCACACAGCAACATCATCAACGTGTGGATGTCCGAGAAGAAGACCCTCGAGCTCTGCCGGAGCAACTCCAACGCCTTTAACCTTGATTATCTCCTTTAACCTGTCAGTGATGGCCAACATCCCTTCATGATCGAAGTAGCCTATATCACCAGTATGCAAGAAACCATCCTTGTCGAATGTGCTTTCGGTTGCTTCGGGGTTATCGAGATAACTCATGGCCATTTGTGGTCCACGAGCCCAAATCTCACCTGCCTTGCCAACTTCACAGTTCTCACCAGTTTCAATATCCACAATCCGTACCTCAGTTGGTCCTACCAGCATACCGACGCGATCGGCATATTTATAAGCATACTTAGAAGGGGGATGCGATGCAATTGCCGAGCACGACTCGGTCATACCGTAGCCCTGCAGCCCTGCTTGAAACCGGTCCCAGGGCAGGTCTTCTCAAGAAGAGCCAAAATCTGTCGAGACAGAGGGGCTGCGCCAGATGAGAATCGTTTAACATGAGATGGAACGTACTTTGACACGAGCTCAGGTTCTCGGACTAGTCTGATCAATATCGGCGGAACAATGATAAATTCTCTGATCTTGTTCTCAGAGGGGCAGTCTTGAGTAGTGAGTCCAGGGTGAACTTGGATAAGACATTGACGTTGGAGTTTAGGTGAATGGGTAGGTGTAGTTAATGTATTATACCCGAAATGTGATAAAATGGTAAGGCTGCCAGAACTCGATTGTGATTAGGAAGCGTGATATCCGCGGTTTGGATGCATTGGGCAATAATGTTGGCGTGCGAGATCATGACTGCCTTTGGAAGGCCGGTAGTACCGCTGCTGAAGCAGAGAAAAGCACAAATATCTCGGTTCGACTTTCCGTCCGCGACTTGGAGTGCAGGTGCCTTAACTAGAGTCTTCGAGTTTTCGAGTATCTCTTGGATGCTCGTGACGCCTTGCCTGGAACCCTCGAGCCAAAAGACATTCTTTAGCGCAATCCCGGCCTTTTTAGCTGCAGCGCTGGCTATATCAAAATTATCAATCGTCGCAAAGATAACTTGAGCTTTGCTAGTTTTGAGACTGTAGAATTAATGTAAGTGCTAGTTATGTGAGAATAAAGAAAATAATTCACATGAAATCTTGGGATTCTGCGACTGGTAGATCATGATGCTTAGCTAGACCTTGAACTGGTGTTGTATTTCCAAGTGCATAACAGAAGGCAAGTATATGGACTAATTTAAGAATAGTAAAACTACCGGTAAATGGAAAGGAAGATGTCTTCATCTAGGAGCCGAGGTTGCCGTCTCATGACTTGTCTTTTAATGCCATGTGGTCAAGCTACCTCAAAATGTGATCCCTCGGCGCGGCTCCTGCAGCTTATAGCTAATGGAGATTAAGGAGGTTCTGACTCGCTAAATTGACTCGGAATCATTATATTGTATGGACCCCGCTTCGTATTTAGAATGCGGCGTCTTTGACTACCGACAGTCATTTATACAAGCAACTACCGTCTCATACTTACAGGATTCAATTGAGAAGCCATTGACACTACTGCGTTTCGCAAATACATTTATTTTACAAGATATTTATTGCTTATCAGACAATGCAAGCTTTACCGAGGACAGTGGCTGTTATCCACACTCCATCCTGGAACGTATCAGAACAAAAGTTACCAGAAGGTGAATTGCAGAACGTCTTCACCCCAACAATTATCTGCTTCCCGAGGTCAGACAAAAAGGGTTATGTTTCTCCGCACCTCCGTCATGAACCGAAGAGCGATTCTCAGTCAAAAGTACATGACGGCTTGGAGGAGCAACTTGATCAAGACCCTTACCAATCAGAGGCAAACCGGCCAGAAAGATCTCCCGAAACTACATTCTCGAATCCTTCAATCACTTGCAACTTTAACCTGACTGATTTCGAGCGCTTCCTACTCAGCGATACCGGCAAAGAAGCGCAGCAAAATAGATATTCTTACTACACTGCCACTCAGTCTACTCCAGGCTGCGATTTAAGCCCAAGAAAGAGAAGAAGAGTGGATGGTGTGAAAATGGCAGAGCAGGAAATACACGAGTATGAGCGCTGGGTTTTTGGCACTTGGGAGAATATATTTTCAAGGTCCTATTCATATTCTGAGTAGGAAGCGCTCGAAATAAGTTGGTCTCTGCATTATGCAATCATCTTCAGATGTGATGTAATTCTCAATTAATTGCCTTTAACACAGAAAATTAATTACATCGTTAACTTACTGCTGTATTGCCTCGGCGGCATGATCTACAGCCTCTTCCAACTGCGGGCAATTTGCAAGTTCAGGAAACCCCTCATGCGTACTTGTTGCTCGGACTCTAGAGTTAAGGTTGCTGTATTTCCTAAAGCTCTATTAATAACTGTCGATCAGCCGAGGTTGTAATCAACCCCCATGTCGTTAACTGGATTAGCTCTTGTTTTTGTCTCCGCTGCCTTGAATCTATTAGCCCGACATAGCAAACGCTATGACAATATCTTCCCTTCCCCACAAATCTCCTCTAACCGTGACCCAATTGGAATGGGCGAGTCAGATAGTCTGACAGCACTAGACGAGCTTTTTGAAAGCAAAGTAGGTCTTTTTGCAATTGATTCCAAAAAAGGTTTAGAGCTGACATCTCTGGTAAAACCTCGACCCAGGACTATTTGATCGCTTACCACTTGTCTCTTGGTACAAGTACAAGCTCTTGGACTCTTATCGACGACGTGAACTCGCTGATCCGGAATCTAGACTACTTAAATCTGCTTTTCTACTCTAACATCATTCTTACCATATTTGTTGCAGACTAGCCCGGTCTACGATGGAGTTCTCTTTTCTTAAGGCATTGCTACCATTACTGGCCTTGGTCGTAGGCGGCTTCACCCAATGCCCAAAGCAAGTCACGACCTACTCCCCTATCCTTTACAATGGCCCCAGCGATGTCCAGTTCACCTCTTGCGCCACTGGTGCTGACGGTCCTCGTGTCTTCCCCATCAACTCGACCACTTTCGATTGGTGGTACTTTGACGCTGTCTCTGATGATGGCGAGCACGCCCTGACCGTCATTTTCTTCACCTCTTCCTTTGTCGGTTTCAGCTTCGACTTATTGAGCGCAATCGACCCTCTAAACGTGTATGTCTTTTACAACAATGGTGGCGATGGCTCCTCCTTCCCCATTGCCTCTACTTCCGTCACGATCAAACTTGATGGCGATGGAGCTTCAGGTGATTGGACCGGATCTGGTGCCAGTTTCCAAGGAGTGGCGGACCTGAGTACCTACAAAGTCACCTTCAAGAAGACATTGTTAAACCCATCAGTTGAAGGAACCTTTACGTTGAAGTCTGTGAGTTTACACCTCGCCTACGCCGGATTAGCCTGTTGGAAAGATGGAGGTAGCTGATTTTGATGGACTTAGCGAGGCCCCGGTCACTATGTGTGCGGTCCCCTTGAGGCTGGCCAGAACGAAAAGGTTCTACCTAACGTCGGCTGGGTGAATGTCATGCCTGCCGCAGACGCCGCAGTGGATGTGACTATTAACGGGGAAAAGATCAAATTTACTGGTAATGGTTATCATGATAAGGTATGTTCACAACTGCCCGTCCCCAACAAGATAAGAAATTCCATTTTGATATCGAGACCAATAAACTAACTCGGGTCTGCTACTCAGAACTGGGGTGACGCTCCTTTCTTGGCCTCGTTGAACGGCTGGTACTGGGGTCATGCTACCTTTGGCGACTACAACATTGTCTTCTTCGACATGCTCGATAAAGACAACGTCGAGAAGGTGGGCGGTTACGTTTTGAAGGACGGAAAGGTTGTAGGAAATACGTGCACCACGGGCGTTCGAGTCCGACCTGTTGGCACACCATATCCACCAACTCTGGCTTCGACCAATCCGACACAGATGACATTGAATATGACTCTGGACGACGGCTCCGAGTTGGATGCTCTTCTCACTGTGAAGCAAACCCAGATTGATATTGGACTCTATAGCAGGTGGATTGGCTCGATTGACGGAACTGTTGGTGACTATGCAGCCTCGGGCTCTGCCGTGTGGGAGCAGTTTAAGGTTGCTTCATAATCTTAGTTAGACATGGTTATTCTTAGCAGGAGGAGTCTGTAGCGATTTGGCCTTCAGAGTTTAGCCAAAAGGAGTTGGGAGATACTTACAAGAGAGTCAGGCCGACAATGGACAGGAAAGCCCCGACGTAGTCGATAGGCTTAAGAATTTCCATCTTGGATAGTTCCTCGCCTCTCTTATGAGAATGCGGGAAATATGGGACAGCCACCGCCGCAAGGCAGATACCGCTGTATATCCTGTATCGATTCTTGTCAGCGTCTGTTCATGCCAAATACCATCGCAGAGACCTACAGTGAGATCCACATGCCCCATCTCCATGTGTGATAGGTGCTCAGGATCTGGCCGTACGTGACGTATGGGACAAATGGAATAACGAAAAGGTCACGAGCCCGAGGTAGAAACCGCACTTCTTGATAGGGATGAGTTCCACAATGCTACCGGTACGTAAAGTAGTTAGTAGTTGCTAGACCAGGAAGCTAGGATACTACAAACCCAGCAAGAGCGGCGAGTTCACCGACGGCAGCTCCAGCACCGGCAAGAGACATGCCAACAACCGCCTGGCCAAAAGTGTGCGTTGTGCCAACGAGAATGACACCAATAATGATGGTCACGCCGCTAGCGAGCGAGATGTAGCGTCGGCCGAAGAGATCTTGGAGATATCCAACAAAGGGTGCCACAACGGCAATGGTCAGTGTATTGGCAATGCGCAGCCACGAGGACTTTTCGGACGATCCGATGTCTTTCACGATGTAGGTGAGGCAGCCTCCCGCAAAGTAAAGCGGAATCTGGGCGCCTAGCAAAATGAACAGGGCGATTGTTTCAGGAGAGTGGGAAAAGTAATATGCCTACATATAGCCCAGCAAGAGAGATGGAGGCAATGGTATGCCGCCAAGTCCAATCAACAACTCCGTCAGAATCGTCTCCCTTCACGGCATGGGCGTTATAGTTGACGTCGACGGGCAAAATACCACCGTGTTCAGCCTTCTCTACCTGCTCTGAGAAGGGGGCGGATTGATCGCAATCTTGGGACTTGGTCATGGCTGTGGTTCTACACACTGGCGAGAAGATGGAGCAGGAAGGCTGGGACAGACAGAATAAAATTTGAAAGGTCGGAGTAATGTATTATGAATGTCATATCCGTACATGGACGCTGTATCGTGTGCCAAGGGGCTAAGGCTGCCAAATCGCGGGGACCCCAGATTGCCCATCTCAAGTAAGCTAGTCTGGCTTCATGAGAGGTCAACCCCTGAAACGCTCTTTCTGGATTTTGGGGTCTGGATGCGGGGCCCCGCAATCTTGGTAGTCAACCAAGGCCAGCCATTTCTACTTTAGGAATAAACCCAGAAAACTGTCGATAAATCCAGGAGCAGCCGCGGTTCCAGTGAGATTGTCGGAGTCAGAGATATGAGAGCCTTGACACGGACAATCTGACATGGACAACCTACGCTGACTTAGCCTGGGGCACGCCTCTCAAGGCTGTGACTAGCCCTGTTTAGAACCAGTACCTGCCTGTCAATCAACGGGGAGGAACAAGAGCTCGCATGTAATTAGTCGAACGAGGCCATGGCCATCCATTCTTCGTAACCCTGCAACACCCCGGAGGCCCGCCTGTCATGCCAAGCATGTATGCTACAACACGTTTTATGCCAACTGCTACACACACCAGATCGTTTGTTTGCTGTTTTGGGACGCACACCTAGAGCCTGGCTATTGCTCTATACTACGGTATAGAGGCTTGCAGAGCAGTCGAGTTTCTCGATGAGACCGAGGCTGTAGACCCCCCCCCCCCAATTACCTAGTTCTGTTATGCATCGACCGTCGACAGCGTCCGCATCAACTTGGACATCTAAACCAGCAACCGCCTCGCTCCCATTAACCATGACACCGCCCGAAGCTACCAAGTCTGAAAACGAGATGCGGGAGGCCTGGGGTATCGATTCAAATGGACCGAAGATCACCAGACCCCAGAGCAGTATGATCATCTGAAGCACTCTTGTGATAAACGGGGCGAGGATTGTGCGGTGATCCTTAATGAAATGTATCCACCTGAACGCGGCCCCCCCAAGAGTCAACAAGACAAACAGGGCTCCAATGCCATATCTCGTGACGGAGAAAAGCCTCAGCATGAAGCCCCAAAATCGCGAGATCTGTACGAGCTGTTCTGCGAGCACCATACAGAACATCCGAAGCTGTAGCAGCTCTGGGAGGAGGCCAACACCACGCCCGAATGGGTCGACTGGAACCAGATTGCACGCGGCCAAGACGTCCTGTACCGCTACGGCGGCGGCGCCTTCGCCGGCCTGACGTACCAGTCGCTCGTCAGAGGCACCGCCGGCGCTTGAGTGGCGGAGGTACTGGGTTGCACGGGTGGTTCAACGTGAACACCGTGTTCCGCCGGATGCTCGAGACAACCATCTACTTTATCGACGTCACCGACAGTGTCGACAGCCTCAAGCCTGGCGGCCTCGGTTTCGCCAGCTGCATACGTGTGCGCTTCCTCACGGGACGGTGCGGCATCGCATCCTGCAGCCCAAAGCAGTGAGGGTCCAAGAATGGAACAAAGACCTACAGAGTAGCCTAGGAAGTTCCACTTTCGCTGACCCTAGGTGTAGCAGCTGGTATAAGACAGACAGCGGAGTTGTGACCAACAATTGGAGCGGAATTGTAGTGGAATACCAGGAACTGCTGTCCAAGGTTGACTGGTCGGATTACGAACTCGAGGGAGACGGGGTACAGGATCTCCCCACTGGCAAGGAGCATATTGGCGGTGTCATGGAGGAGACACTGTTTAGTACCCAGCAACTTGTTTCAGTAACGGTTCTGGCGGCATTGGCCGGAGCAGTCTCGGTCTATCTTCATCGTCGGGGTCCTTTGCTGAAGAACATTTCATAGCCGTTGAGATTTGCTGTAGTGTTTTCGATGCGCGACAAAGGCGGACATTGACATTTTATATACACCACTCTTCAATACGATTCAAGATTCTTTGGTTATAGGAATACATTATTGTATAGATTACTCTCTACTCAACATGCTCGGCCTGTCAAGTCTTCTGGCCAGTATGGTTCGTCCACATTGGTTCTTGTACACCTTTATGCATTTGCTTTACTAGTACTCCGCATGTACTCCATTGTCAATGCAGCTCCTCCGGTGTTATTTCTTGTTTTTATATTCTCTATATGTGTATATCAATACATGCATTATAGTAAGAAAGGTTGATTATATTATGAACTTGTCAAGCAGTTTTATATAAGTACTTAATATACTCAAGATACATATACCTCTAAGAAGACAAACTAAATCTACTCAAGCCAGATCAATAACAACCCTTCCATGAATCTTTCCTTGGTTCAAGTCTTGAAATACCCCAGTCAAGTCTTCCATCTTGCGAACCTCCACGTGTGGCTTGATAATACCACGAGCAGCAAAGTCAAGCACTTCAATGGCGTGCTGCTGATTGCCCACTGCAGAACCTACAATCCGTAACTGCTGTGAAATCATCTGCCCTGGCTTGGCTCCCGCGATCGGCACTTGATCGCCCTCAGCCATTCCGACGCAGACCATTGTTCCGTTGAACCGCAAGAAACTCATGGACTGTGCATAAGCTCTCGGGGAGGCCGTGCAAACAATGACAGCATGAGCGCCAAGGCCGCCGGTCAAACTCTTGATCTTCGTCGACATCTCCTCGTCGCTCGAGAAGCCCTTCACATCGACAAAGTGCTCTGCGCCCGAACTATGGACGAGATCAGCCTTGCTGCTGTCATCGACTCCGATGATGCGTAGGCCTAGAGCCCTGGACCCGAGCTGACAGGCCAGATGACCTAAACCACCTCCCGCTCCAGCGATGACAACCCAGTTGCCGGCTTTTGCTTGACTGCGAAGCAGTGCAGCGTATACGGTCACCCCGGCGCAGAGCATTGGAGCAGCTGTAGCCGAGTCCAGCGCTTCTGGTATAGGCGTCACACATGCAGCTGTCCCGAGTACGTATTGCTGAAAGGTGCCTGGGGTTAAGTAGCCGGAGATCTGCTGATTGAAGCAGAGACCATCTTCGCGGACAATGCAAGGTTCTGCGAGAACCATCTTTAGCTATAGCCAGCTTTTAAGTAGGCGTGGATCTCGGGTGATTACATACCACATCTTCCGCAGCAGCTGGCGATCCATTTCACTCCAACGCGATCTCCGATCTTGATGCCCGTAGACTCTACTCCTGGTCCCAATTTCACAACCTTGCCCACACCCTCATGGCCGCCAACCTGGCCCTTGGCTGTTGGAACAGGGAGCAATGCCCACTGAAGTAGTATCAGCCTTTGTATCAGCGGTGCAAGTTTATCTTGGGAGCACAGCTCCAGGTACAATGATACATACGCCATTGGTCATGACAGCCAAGTCCGAGTGACAGACACCGGAATGAGTCCTGTGTAGGTTAATAAGCGACTCGGCTGGGACTTGAGCACGCCTGATCTTGTAGGTAGCTCACATATTTATCAGCACTTCACCGGGCCCTGGTTCCGGCGTGTCCAATGTCACAATCTTGGTCGAGATCGAGCCAGGGCTATCGTACACCAAAGCTCTGTACTGCTTCGGGATCTCGGGTATCTCGATAGCCATTATGGAAGCGATCCTTCTCAAAGCCCACGTTCAATTGAAACTTGAACTGCTTTGAGATCTATGGCCTGTATCGTGATGTGTTTGGTGTTTTGCTGTTTCTTTTCGTGAGTCTGTGCTGAATTCGCGCTCTCAGAGATGTAAAGGGGACGAAAAAAGACTGCTTTATCAAAGGAGCAGTTACTCGGGCAAAGATGTCGACTTTTCAGTCTAATGCGATTGCAAATGGCGGTGTATTCAGTTTGACAAACCAAAGGCTTAGTCAAGATTATGCTTTACCTGCTGCCCGGGGTAGGGTAACAGGCAAAGTTTAAATCGTGCCATTCATGCATTCCCGCATTGGCATTTTCTGATCACGTTGGCGTAATGTTCGTCACTAAATGATTACTCATTTAAGGAACCGACGCTGTATGTTCGTAGGCCAATAGACCTCGGGACAAAGCTGTCATCTCATGAGATTAACCTGATACAGTGTAATAGTAACTCCCGCCTGTAAACAAGAGAATATAAGTGTTTTCTCAAAACCAGATGAATAAATTAAATAGCTAGCTAGCATGAAAAATTAAGTTCATCTCAATACTCCAGTTTTCAAACCAGTACCGCCGCATAATCCAAGCGCTAGGAAATTCAAAATGTCACTGACCTCTGAAATCCGCCTCCCAGACGGCAAAAGCTACAATCAGTTTTTAGGCCTGTATGATAGTGTTCCTCCTGTCTACGATGGTATCCGTCTAAACTATATTGTCAAGGTTCATTGAGAACGAATTTCGTGAAAGCGTAAATGGCAAGTCCTTTGAAGTTGTAAGTTGTCCTTCAAAAGATTTCGGCTCCGCCGGCTGCTGATCGACACCTTTGCATAGGTGAACCCTACTTAGGCGAACCAGAGCCATGCAATCCCTCATTCCTGATACCCAAGACAGCACCGAGGAGGTCATCACCCACGTCTTCGAAGCCGGGGCCGAGGACGTTGGCTTGGCTGTGGCCGCCGCGCGACGAGCATTCAACGGCACATGGCGCACGACAAGCCCTAAAGATCGAGGGAAGTTGCGTCGCAGAGTAGCCGATCTGATCAAGAAGAACCTCGACCTGCTGGCCAAGGTTGAGACGCTCAACAACGGCAAGGCTCAGCAGTGGGCGATCGGAGATGTCATGCACTGCGTCTCCGTCTTTAATTACTATGCTGGTTGGGCCGACAAGATGGAGGGTAAAGTGATTGATGTTGATACAGAGCGCTTTAACTTCACTAAGCGTCAGCCGGTATGTGCTCGGCACCCCAAATGTACGACATACTTACTGACTTGACTCGTTTCGCGTAGTTTGGCGTGTGTGGACTAATCGTCCCATGGAATGCACCTCTTGTCCTCATGTCTTGGAAGGTAGCTCCAGCTCTTGCGGCTGGCAACACAGTCGTCGTCAAAACTTCAGAGCTAACGCCACTATCTGCTCTATTACTAGCTGACTATTTCAAGCAAGCGAGAGCCCCAGCTGGTATCATCAATGTCGTCTCTGGCTTCGGCAATGTGGCCGGCGCCGCCCTTGCCTCTCACATGGATGTTGCAAAGATATCATTCACAGGCTCAACCACGACATGGCGCGCTATCATGCAGGCGGCAGCTAAGTCCAACCTTAAGCCTGTGACCCCTGAGCTGGGTGGTAAGGGCCCTAATATAGTGTTTGATGATGCAGACTTCGATGCAGCTGTAGAGTGGGTTACTTTTGGCAACTTCTATAGCTCCGGGCAGGTCTGCTGCGCCGGCTCGCGCGTGTACGTGCAGGCTGGAATTTACGACAGGTTTTTGGACGCTCTTAGGGTCAGGGTAGCCTGGATTTCAGTGGGCGATCCGTTCCATATAAAAACATTCCACGGACCGCAGACCTCCAAGCTTCAGTTTGATCGAATTCTAGGGTATGTCTATCCGCTTCCTTTTACGTTTCTCTGTGACTAATTGTGAATAGATATATTAACAGCGGTGTAGACAACAACGCAAAGATTGAGGCTGGCGGGTCTCTCTGGGGCGATAGGGGTTTTTCGTCCAGCCGACGATCTTTCCGGTGCCTCTCAGGACATGAAGATTATGCGCGATGAGATACTCGGGCTGGTATGCGTTGTTTCCATGTTCGAAACCCAGGACGAGGTAGTTCAGGTTGCAAATGCAACCTCGTATGGCCTTGCCAGCGGAGTACATACCAAGAACATCGATCGTGCTCTCAACATGTCCAAAAGAGAGGCACCGTTTGGGTGAACCAGGTTCGTACCCACCAACAGAACGCCTGTTTTTCGCTGACTTTGCTTCGCGCCAAGTACAATACTATCCATCGCCAGCTTCCTTTTGGCGGATACAAAGAAAGTGGAATTGGTCGCGAGTTGGGAGCAGCCGTGTTGGATCACTACACGACCATCAAGAAATACTCTGTCCGGCTATCAGGGACGCAATGACATATTCTGTAAATATGATATCACTTTCGAATGTTCTATTTAGGAATATCGTCAAGGAGTTCTGTCAACAGTAGCCAGTCTTGTTGGTCGGTGTGACGAGAAGAATCAGGAGATACCTGAGACTCGTCTGTTATTTGTCTCAGTCAGTCATCATCATCTGACTCGGCATACAATAGATTGGAAGGCAAGAGCGGTATATAGGTCGGTACGACAGCAGACTTCATATACCACGAGTCCAAGCTCTTGTATGGTTGATTGAAATCCTCGGATAAACTATATACACCTTTCGCGGGCTGATAATTGCAGGTGTCTCTCAGGTCGTATGGCCATCTGAATCCAATATCGCTAGATGGGCACTCCAAAGCAATGCTTTCTCACCAATAACAAAGTTAAACATCAATTGCCCGCCATTACTGTGTGAAAACATGTTTCGTTTTCTATCAGCAACATATTGGATAAAGGAGCGATAACCGGGGGTGTGTTTCTCAGGTGGCATGAGCTCTCCGATCTTGAGCAGACCGTATTTCATGCCGATAATAATATCAAGCGTGCAACTGTAGGGACTCGCTGAGCCTTTGTATACAGTCGCTGTGTCGATAACTTCGGGGTGATCTGCAGGCATCATGCAGTGCAATGAAGGCCAGACATCTACTGAAAACGCTGCGAGTTTGTCCAGTGGCCGTCGAGGTGCTCCAGGAGGACTGGGACAGAGCAATGATGGGTCAGCATTGGCTTCATTCCAAGTCTCGTGAGTGAATAACGGAATTCGCTCGCCGCCTTGAACAGGAAGTAGCTGGTGTTCTGGAACCCCAGCTTCTCTTAGCAGGTTGATCGCTTCGTTGTTGGCTATGACGATGGCGCCAGTTTTGATCGCGATGCGATCCGCACCAGGAAGGCTGCGACTCGTTAGTATTATGAACTGTACTGTGATGAGTAGTACTGACTGGTCGAAATGGGCATGCGAGATGAAGATGTAGTCAGCTTCTTGGACATCATCAACTGGCAGATAGGTTTTCAAGATCGAGGGTCTGTCAAGCCAGGTATCGAGGAAGATAGTGACACCTCGTGTACGCAGACGGAAAGTCGTGGCACCTGTTGAGTCAGTAACAGAGAATTTCTAGAAAAGGAAAATAGACATACCGAACCATTCAAGGGTCGAACTTGTTGTCGTGGTTGTGATTGAGAGCAAAGTTATGTTAGGTGGAGTTAACCGTTTGAGACTGTCGCCTGAAAGGCTTCACCACGTTCACGTTGTTATAACTTGAAAGTTAGGTCTTCCTATTCCGATGCGTGACTCATTAGCTAGTGGGAGTTAGTTAGAAGAATGCCATTTTTCTAGCTGAATAACTTGTACCGATCCATTTAATAGTATCAGCCTGCCGCTTCACGACCTTTACCCTAAAGCAAGCGGGGCCGGCGGGGTAAGACAGTAGACCATCTAAACACCGTTAGCCCCCCACCATGATCGAGATTCCCCGCCCCGTCGATTCTTAACAACCCATCCTCTCCTCCTGAACAAACATACCGTAGCGTCCGGGGTAATTCGCTATGGAGAAGAATCCATTATCTTGTCATCATTGCGGAGAGACGTTCCAGCGCCGTGAGCACCGCGATTGACACGTCCTACGACACACGGGCCTCAAGCCGTTCCAGTGCAGCATCTGCTCCAAGTTCTTCTCGCGCAGGTCCAGTAAACCCACTGTGCCTGACTCTATTTTTCTCTGACGCATCATAGTGACATTCTTGCTCGTCACCGGGCATTGCATGGTAATCAGACTGGGTCGACCAGAACACGGCGTCGCCTGCGTGGCCAAGCTTGTGTACCTTGTTCAAGGTCGAAGCAGAGCTGTGATGGAGGTCATCCTTGTTCGCGATGTGAAAGTCGCGGGTCACAGTGCATTTATCCTGAGAGGGTATCTAGTGCACGGCGAGATGATAGTGATACTATAATCGTGGGAGAGTCAGGGTGAGTTTGACAACGAAGCAGCATGGCAAGCTTGGATCACTGAGGAGAGTGAACTACGCCTAGTCACTTGTGTACGTGTATTGGAGTGTTTGAGCCATATCTTTCTACGCACTCCCCTTGTATTCAACCTCCGCGAGGCGACGCGACAACTGCCGTGTACTGAAAGGCTATGGAGGTCTGGAAATGCTTCAGAGTGGAAGTCACGGCAAGAAAGCTCTACAGGTATTGTAATTGTCAACGCAAGTAGGCTCATTATTTGGCTGACCATATATTCAGGATGCCAACCCAAGCCAGATACGTTTGCTGCCAAGGCGACTCTTCTCGAACTATACATCGACGACAGGAATTACTACCGCCAACTGCGCACCTCGCAACTCCTACAGTCTTCATTTGCCTCATACTTGAACTCCTCGGCAAATAGTGATACTCAACACGCGCCAAACCCTTCGCTTCACAGACCTGACACCAGTAGGAGCGAAAATTCTCTTCTCGACACGACGGTCGATCAATTGACCTTGAAAAACATGTCGAAACCTGAAGAGTGTACAGGCACAATCTTTCATGTCATTGCGATTCTGAGGCTTATTCCGCTTGAGACTTTACACTCTGCTACAGGTTGGGAGACGAACAAAGAGCAGATGATGAAGTCTAAAATGCATCTCAATGACGTCTTTAAGAATAACGGTATCAAGTCACGAAAGGGCTTATGGCATGCTACTTGCGTATTTAAAACAACGCGGAGCTCTCGTCGTCTTGCGTGCTATGATGCACTGAGTCTCACGGTGGCGATGGGTTATATATACTGCTACAGCGAGACGCGCACATCACTAGCAGAAACTTCAGACCGTCCGATGATTACACGCCTTGATCAGTTGCAAGAGAGAGAAGCTATTGAACGGTGGGCAGAGAATGGCGGCGAGACTGTCGTTCACTTGACAGGCGTTGGACTATTAGATGGCTCCGATCATTGCGTTCGTTTCCTTCGAGATTTGGAGAGGACGCTGGTATCTCAGATTGCGTGGCGTGGGTTCTGTCGAGCTTTTGCTAGTAGCTTTGCTCAGTTGAGACGTGGTGAGACGCCGACAAAGAGCTCGAGGGAGTGCAACAATGTCGAATGACTGCTCTTTATATACAAGGCAAAGAATGGCAGTATCTAAACATAAGGGTGTGTACACAGTCACTGCGAAATAAGCCAAGATGGCGTGGACAAGGAATTAAACAATTATTATACGGTGAAGAATACTTACTACTCCTGCGACCTTAAGCGGTACAGCCAGGACACTCAAAGCACGAGTTATCACTCCAAGTCCCATCCATCGAGTGATCAGGCCACTCCCTAAAATCCGCCACCTTAAGCTCCCTAAACGAAAACATACACCTATCATCCTTATATCCCGACCCAACACAGTAATCCAGCGCCATACAGATAGCCGCACATTTCTCAGGCGAGCTCTGATCAGGATACGTCGCAAGATCCCACTGGTTATACGCCTCCCAGAAGCCCTGGTAGTTGCACAACGCACCTGGTTTGCCAGACACAGCGCGACAGCTATCGCCCTGTGAGTACGAGCAGTACTTCGTTGTAGGGAGGGTAGCGGTCTCAGAGCAGGTGGGGCATGTCCAGCAGGAGTTGTGGCTCCAGACGGCGTGATCTTGTGGCCGATCTTCGTGTGAGACCATGTCGGATTGCTGGATTTTCTTGGAGGTGAAGAGGCAGCGGTTCTCGGTCTGGAAGTATGCTGAGGATTCGCAGTTCTTTAGAGTTTGGCAGATAGCAGCGCATTGGTAGACAGTATCTTGGTAGGGATAATCTGCGCGAGATTCTTTCCATGTCGTGCCGGTGAAGAGGGCACCATAGATGCAGAGGGTGTCGCTGTGGTCTTTGAAACGATTGAACTCGCACTCTTGGCCGCGGTTGTAAATGCAGGTATCAGCTGGAGATGTTGTAGTCGACAGGCTCTCGGAGGTTCTGGTAGTAAAAGTTGTTGACTGGGGGGCGATAGTAGTATCAGTGTTAACAGGCGTGGAAGAAGCCTCAGGAACAGTTGTCTCCGCAGCTCCATGCTGACAGGCAGAGCAGGCGAAACAGTCCATTCCATACCAATCAACGTCAATACCATCATCCATCATATTCGTCACCTCGGAAGGAGTAACAAGATTGTTCGAGAAGAAACACTTCCTGGGAGCAAACATGTAGCCCGCTGATTTGCAACCAGACAGCGTCTTGCAGATCTCGGCACAGTCTTCGGGGCCATCGTACCAAGGTCGTGTCTCGTCGTCTTCGTCTTGGCTGGGCAGCTGGTATGTCAAGCCGCTGTAAAGGCCATAGACTCTGCAGTTCCACGCGGGATTATTGTCAAAACCGTCGCGGAGTTCGCATATTGGTTTACAGGCTGTTTCGGTGGGTTGAGCGGGACGTGTAGTGTCGGTGTTGGGGGGAGAAGTGGTGGTTGTCTCAGGCACGGTTCTCTCGGTAAATACCTCGGATGACGAAGTGCCAGAGGTCGCCTCGGGCTCGATGGTTCTCTCGGTGAATGTTTCGGATGTCGTGACTGGGTTTGTGGTGGGCGCGCCAAAGTCGAGGACAAAGTTGCCAATGTTGGCGGGGGTGACTTGATTGGAGATGAAGATTGAGTCGACCAAGATGACGGATATGCCATTTCCAGAGCAAGTCATGGAGATGGTAAAAGTAGCAGAAGCAGACTCCGCGTCAACCTGCTGAAGAACATGCGTCCAAGAAACGCTTGTGCTGATAGATGACAGAGACTGCGAGTAGAATTGCCTGTTGCCCATAGCTGCAGTGACAGTACAATCCTGGCTACCAGCAGAAAGAACGAAGTAGTAAAACTGAACAGTATACGTGTTCTGAGACCCAGTGCTCAGCGAGTTGAGAGTCTGCCAGATACTAGCAAATGATCCCGTATCTCGCTTTCCAGCTGGGTTTCCAGAGGCAGTCAATGCAGCGCAACCATCGTCGCGACTACCATCAGCCTTGTAGCAACCGCCCTCGTGAAACTCTGCATTTCCGGACGCGCCGAAGTTTGTAAGTCCACTCGGCGGGTTGTTCGCATTGCGGGCGGCGAAATTTCCTCCGTCAATGGCGTTGGTGATGATGATATCAACCTCTTGGGTAGTAGTCGTCGGCTGAGGAACGGTTAGGCTTGGGACTTCGGATGTTTCGGAAATGTCGGTCGGGACGGAGGATGTGACTGCAAGACTGGATGCCGATGTTGGACCACTGGGCTTACAAGGACCAGCAGCGGCCAAGTTAGTCAGGGCCAAGCCCACGAGCGCAAGTATGGACTGCATGTCGAAACAAGCTCAGTAAATGCGACCACAAAATTGGCCAAAAAACGAGTGAATAAGAGCTTACCTCTGCACATAAAATCGTGCGATGCTGGGTTATTATGTATGGGCCCCGTGTTTTGCCAAGTCTTTACTCGACTCAGCTTTGGCAGACTATTGACAGCATCACGGTCGAGATTTACTGTTTTCAGGGCCCATGATCAATATTCGGCTTAGCGAACTGCCACTATTGACAACTATTGATCCTTATAGCGGGCCGTTTTGGCAGTACCTTGCAGGAATGAGTCTAGAACTCGAGCCCTAAACCGAGTTCGCGATAGCAGTTAGTACAGCGCCAATCAGGGCCTGGGGTCATATCCACTACGGAATTACCGCCGCTGATATCATTTGTCTTCAGGTAGGGCGGACACAATAAGAAAGTAATATTTAACTTCTGAATATATTAAAAAGTGTTTACTAAGCCGATAGACTGTTTTAACAAATATATATATTCTATTATACCTTAGTTATTTCTTACTTACTTATAAATAAGATTTTGAAAATAATAATATAACTTAAATTAATAAGTAATATACTATAATCTTTCTAAGCTATACAAATAAATACAATGTGTTGCAGTATAGGAACATGTCTGCCTATTATCTTGTTTAAAAAGAACTTATTTAATATATTAACTAAAGGTAGCTTGGATAAGTTTCTTTCCGAATTAATAGCATTAACTAGAACCAGTCCAGGAATGACATCACATACCCCACTGGTTTCGTGCGAGGCGCGTGATGCGAGCATCAGCTGTCTGGTCTATCAATCAAATGGGTTCCAGGCATGTGGAAGTCTCTAGCCGTCAATCAGCCGTTGTCCATCGAAACCTGAGGCTTGTTGATACGGCGCTCATTGCACCCCTCAAGGATCCTACCTACGCGAGGACTATGATAAGACTGAGAGGTTGAAAGAGGCTTCAGTCCCCAGGGCACAAAGGCAAAGAACGCGAATAAACACATACGGGCAATATACTTATAGCCCTCACTGTTGCCTAATATCTTGTTTTCGGCTGCGGGAGGACGAGCATCGTCAATGCTTCGCTCTAGATCGCAGTCACAAATAATCGGAAGACTTGAGCTTTTAATGCTTCTAAATGCGATGCAGATGTTTTCTTAGTTATGCACTTTATCCTAGGTAAAGGCAGGTACTAGATAGCGATGGTCATGATTAAGGGCAGGCAATAAAACAAGCTACAAGTCTTGACCTTTGTCTCGCAATTCAATACTTCTTGTAATACAAGTGGGCATTTAGCGCCGGAGAATGTGCTTAAAGGAATGGCAAATGGTATTCGCGTGCGCCATTGAGTGTTTGGGGGAGTCCGAGGATCGAGGTTAGGAGACATAGGATTGCTCTTGGCAGGTTCAGGCTTCGGGTTAAGTGCCTGAGGCTGGATCTGGGTGATCTGGTAATCCTAGACCTTATAACTAGCGGATTGTTCTGCCTAGGCATGGTGGGTACTTTGAAACTTTCCAGTATTCTTGTCTTCGAGCATCCAATACAAAACACAGGTTATTCAGGTTAGAATCTCTAGACCTCACACCACGGCGCTTAATGACCCTATTTTGGGCCGCTAAATTGTAGGTCCGAAAGTAAATCGATAGAGGTAATTATACTTGGCAGGAAAAGTCATAATATAAGATTGTGATTCTATGCCATTAAGTATATTTCTCTACTTACTGCGAATTTAATGTCTAGCTTTAGATATCTAGTTTTATTCCTCCTCAAGTATACTTATAAAGTCAGGTACCGTGTTATCTACATTCAATACAACAACAGGATATTCAAAGTCTCTCTCACCTGCTGCCCTCTGCGTCACTCTGCTTCCACATTGCAACGGGCCCCAGGCTCCAGTATGCAATAGCCCCCATTCTTCTTCATTTTTAGTCATAACATCTGTAGAGGACAAGCCCTTTCCTTTCTTAGCTTTCCTCCTAACCACCTCAGCCACACCCACGACACTGCCCCAATCTCCAGACACATTATTAACAGCGTGATGCTCGTCACCATAAAGCTTGAAGAAGCTCAGACCCATCTGCGCATACATGTCGGCTGTAATGGGTGTTTCAGGCGGGGCGTGCCCCGTAACAAGACGAAACGAGCGAGCATCTAGAAACTGCACGTTTATTATACGCGAACTACTGAGATCCCAGATCCGTGGGTCGTTGGTGTCGCGCTCGATGTGCTGGTGGATCTTGCCCCCGGCGCCGAGGCCCAATGTTGTGGGTGCTGTTATCTCGAGGGCCGTGAGAGTAAGCAGGGTGTTTTGGTATCGGCAGAGATCCTCATCTGGTATGTATTTTAGGAATTGCACAGCAAAAAAAGGACCCTTGCGATACTTACCATCTTGGACAAGTTTCCCCTCACATCTCAATATTTGTTCTCTTACTGCAATGCCTGTTTTGCCCATGAGAACCATTTTGAGCTCGGTGATACTGTCGCCATCCGAGAATCCTTCATGCCATTCTTTGCCGTTGTAGTAAACTCGGACTGACCGACCGCCGCCGCCTCCTCTTACACGAGTGCGACATACAAGGATCGTATCCTGAGTCAATATTAGCGGAGGCATCAAAAACTTAAATTAGGATATTCTTGCCAAGAGAATATTATAATCGGACAATGCGTATGCTAGCAATATGTTATTATTCAGTCGACAATGCTGTTGCAAAATATTGATACTAACAAGGTTCAAGCCGGCCTCCACCTTCGAGAACTAGTAGGCATTGTTCAGTCATTGGGATTCCTGTTCTATACTGGTATGCACCCATCATATTCTCAATTCTGCTAGACGGCCGACATAGCATCTCGACAGGCGCCTCGGTAGAAGAAATAATTTGAACTCGAAATTCAATGTGGGGCGGGGGCAAGAGGTTAGAGAAAGGGTCAAAACAGGGCCTCGGGAGAGGAGGGGACTCCCATAAGTGACTTATAGAACGCGTCTTATCCCGCGTGAGTAGATATTGAGGCACCTGGCCTGTCCAAGATGTAGCGGTATCATCTTTTGCAAATACTCTTTCACTATCATCAATAGACCCAGAAGTTTTTGAATCCCGTTGGATCTGGTATTTAGCCGTCGAGACTCCCGTGGTGTTGTGAATAACATCTCTCAGTTGTTTGACAGTAGCATCCTCGCCAATGGCCAAGAGAATCGGAAGAAGAGTCTTGTATGAAGACTCTACTGTGTTGTCGCATACGACACGACAGATACGGCTCTGGTTCACTATTCCATTAGGAATCTGGCAAATCTATTCTTAGCTTGGCATGTATATTAGAATCAGACAACCAGACTTACAAAAGTGAATTCGCATCGACGAGCTCGTGTATGATTTTTGCCCGTAAGCCGCGGAAGCCAGGTGAGAGCCAGCCAGGACGAAATTGAAATCCATCCCTGAATATTGTTAGCCGCAGAATACTCTACGGCCAACCAGCCTCTGGATGTTTGCAGTTCCTTCGCCACGACTTCCAGTATACGGTTGAATGGGTCGTCGTCGTCAAACTATAAAGTTTAGTATGTCAATGAATACTGGTCTGGTAAATTTGGATATACGTACATGTAGTGGGATGGGAGGTTTTAGACTGCCGAAAAGCTTGATCACAAACACCCACTCCCAGCAATGCTCGACGACTGCGTCCAGCTCGACGATGTCTTGGTGAGTCAGCTTCAACGGTGCTTCGTCCAGCAGGTCTGAGACGACTTTGGGGCGTGATTGCGCTGCTGATTTTAAGTCTTTGACATGAATTGTTCGGCCCTCTTTTAGGTTGAGCTCTGCAGGAGTCGACAATACATCGAAGACATGCTCTAGAGATGCCGGTAGAGTAATAGCAGAGACATCATCGCGGCTCGTCATGTAGGCGTTTCTATCTGAACCAGCATGAAATTGATCAGGTTCAAATGCAGGAATGATCTGAAGTTGTAATCCTCCAACCTCATCACGACCAGTCAACTGCCACTCAACAGACGCTCCTTCGGGAGTATCAGTATGGATTGAGGGGTCGCTCGACGCGTCTCCATCCTTGCTGCTTCCATCCATCCTACTTTCTTGCGACTTTTCTCTTCGAGGAGGAGCCATTTCCGTGGCAACGAACTGATTGACCACTCCTGGTGCAGTAGCGATTCCGTCAAGCCATAACTGTTCTGGTAGTACGATGTAGTCCTGCTTTCGGGTCGCGGGATTCATCCGACGGAGAATTGACGCCATGCCTCCTTCGGACGACTCCCCTGAAAGGCCATTGATACCACCGACATAGGGACGGATAGCAAACTTCTTCTGCCCTTCCGTGTGAAAGTGTATCCACAATGCTTCCATCTCTAAGTAATATGAATGAGCTTATACAACTAATTTCGTGGTATCGTTTGTTGACTTACGATACATTGGCAAGAAGAACCCTCCTTTGGCCACCATTGAAGGAGGCAACATATGACTGAAAGGTGCAATGTTGAACAAGGGAAATCTCCCTAATCCAGGAGGTAGATCGTACTCCTTGTCGCTCTCCGGAACTCGAACGGTTCTCATGAATGACATAACCAGATCGGGCGCATCATCTTGTCCAACCTTGAGTACCGACCCTGAAACCTTGTCAAATATAGAATCCTCTTCTCGGCTACTACTATGGACTTTAGCAGTGATTGGATGCGGAAAGGCTTTGCTCATGAATGACGCAATTGACTGGTCCGCATTGATTTTCAAGCCCCTTTGTTTGTTGTAAGACGGCCGGCCAGACGTAACCTCGACTGGAGTCGTAAAGATGTCCTCCCATTCCCAGTCGATATTACCTTTCTCACCTTTGAACTTGAAGGACGTGACGCGCTTGATACCTAATGACGAAAGTTAACAGTGATTAGTGGCCACTAGGGTCTCGGCGTACCACCAACTTCCTCCCTCAACCAGAAAGATAGACTCGACATCTCTACATTCCCCGGGACCTTTACAACATGAGTGATATCTCTCTCTTTGTAGCTATCTGGATCAAGTCGTCGCCTCAGGCCACTAATTTGTAATGTGACAGTCTCGACTGGCTTGTTCGAGGAACACGGCGACTGGTTTTCCAGGCTGGTCGTGGAAGAATTTAGTCTCTTGTTAGAAGTGCGGTGATGAACGTGTGCTTCTAAGATACTTTTCGAAGTTGTAGTAGATGGTAGCCCCTCAAGCGTGGGTAAGCTGCCTGCTGAGCTCTTACACCTAAAGGCGAGTGGATAAGTAGTGCTACTGCTGCGAGAGGGCCTTGTGTTTGGCATAGGAATCGATGAATCGGTGGTACTGATTGATGTTTCTGTTGCACTCTCCACAGCCGCTTTGGAGCTATCACTCGACTCGTTTGTATCTATACCAAATTTAGCTTTCGTGTTCAAGTCATTGCGTTGGGACAAGTGTGACATTTATCTAGGCTTCCATACGCAACTTCTCTAATCGCCGCTTCGACGAGGATATAATTTTGGTCGGTCTTTCGCGAGAACCGAGTAAGTCCACGATGGTGAGCATTCATTGGAAGTACAGTCTCGTTGGGCAAGCCCATGATTGCCGAATACTCTGGAACAACCTGCCAATTGTAAGAGATGCGCAAATGCATTGTAAGGTAGATGTCGTTACTAATGTTGTTAATGGACTTTCTACCTGTTGTTCGATAAAACTCATGATTTTTAAAGATTTTGCGCGCTGCAAGAATTGTCTTGAAATTTCCGCCAATGTGTCAGAATCCTTGCTGAGGGTGCGCAAGAGTTCTTTTCGGATGTTTTTTCCTATGCTAGTTGCGCTGACGAGGTTTGAGAGAAGGATACCCCAAGACGCTAAGTCAGATCCACGATGCGGGGTCCCCAAGAAGACGATGCCGGTTGTGGCTTTCAGTATCGGACTATAAACCTCGGAGCCATTGTGTGCCATGATCAGGGCCTTCAACATTTAATATTATTCAAAGCCAGTCAGTAATGACCGTCACGTACCTTCTTTACTACGATACCTCCTAGACTGTGGGCAATAAACATAAGCGGTCGATTTCGAGCCTGAGAGGAGTCAGCAAGTCACCAAACATTTGTCTATACACTTGCCTCGGGGCTACTTCTGACAACTCTCAGGCGGTTCAAAAGATCCTGAGCAAAGGCTTCTACTCCCGATCGAGATTTGCTAAAAGCCAACTTGGAGTCGTATCCGAAAGTCATGACCCTGCATCTCGGAATCGATTCTGGCAGTAGATCTTCCAGCCAGCAATTCCCAGTAGCCGAGTCAGTCCAGGTCTTTTTCGCACTGCCGTTCAATCCATGAACGGCGATGATGCTTTACATGCTATTAGTCACTGCACGTAAAAATAGGGCGACGAAGTAGATTAAATCAGCATACTCAACATCAAGTTCGGCAGTTGGCTGGTAGATCTCGGGGGATGGACTTAGGATGAATAAGCCAAAGGGTTCAACTTCAAAGTCATGCGGGATAGGTATATCATCTTGATCTATGGATTCGGGCAACTGCGCAGCCTAGCAGAGGAATTATCAGTTCAGCTTCCTAAATAACGGTGCGAAATGAAATCAACAGCACAGGCGATTGAACCTCTTACGTCGTCATCTCGCTGCCTCTTCCGGGTGAACTTCTTGTACAAGGACTCCATTCTCTTGCATATACTAAATGCTCCGGTGAATTGCTATCGAGGTCCTCAGATTTTAGAGCCAAGCGTAAAAGACACAGCGAGTAGATGGGTAAAGATGTAAGGTGAATAAACAAATAATAAATAATGCCTTGGGTGTACGAAATTGCGGCGGCTCTACTGAAGCCCCGCATGACTGACCTTTGCCGCTCTAGACCGCTTTCAACCACTGCGTTGGCACTAAGACTCCACTTTTGGACCTTGTCCTTGCTCACAACGTAGTATTGTGAGGCTGTGCCATTAACTGCATTTTTTCCATGGTTGTAAGTTCAAGGTTATTTCGAGAACTCGGCTAGCTTCATACAAGACTATCACTCCATAGCAATTGAAGGAAGCAATGGTCTTTCACTTAGAGGTGGATTGCTCGTTAGGAATGATCTGGAGACGCAAAGTTTAGGAAGTGTTAAGCGGTGTTGCTGGTTACGAAACTACAGAACCTACAAATGCGCCCACCCAGCAAGTTGACACTCACGATGATGACCACGATGACGACAGCGATATCACTGTCGAGAAGTTCTTTCAACAGCTTCTAAAGGAATCGAAATAGCTAAGCAAGTTATATATTCCAGCTATCCTAGCCGAATATGACCCCTACGAGTACTCAATTTCAAATATCAGAGAACACAGGATGAAGATACTGTCAAGAACGATACTAGCACCGCCCTAGAATCTATCTACAAGCAGCTGGCAGCTAGAGACAGCAATCTTCAGAAAGCTTAAGTTACATTTATTATAAAATTATTATTATTAAATTTATTTACCTTTAAGTAAAAAAAGTAATAAATTTATACTTACCTTTTAAATAAAACTTATATATTTAATATATTTAGTTATAAAACGAAATCTTTTTATCTTTTACTAGAAATCTCCCTAGCTTACTGCCTTCAGTTCTGTTACTACTCCTAACCTAGCCTTTGCCTCGGCTAGCATCGAGCCTCCATCGAGCTCTTCCAGTCGATCTTCTAGATCTGCTAGCCTCTCCCCCCTGCTATCTTCCGCACTATACTCACTGTTGCTCTGATCCTCCTCTGACTCTTTACCTTGCACTGACTCTGGGCACTCAAAGCAATCTATCTCCCCGCTTGCCTTTATAGCTTTCGATAAATGCTCGCAAGACCTTTCCAGAAACGACAATCGCAAGTCGGCCTTCTCGAGATCCTCCTCGAATATTTCCAGTCCATTTATATACCTAGAGGCGTAGTCCAGCTCTATTTCACAATTGTAGACTGCGTCACTATTCTCTCCTGATGACAATTGATAGCCCTGGCAAAGCAAGGTGATGTACTCAGAAAACCGCCCTGCGTAGAGGTAAACATCGCTCGCTAGTCTGAAGCCCCACGAAGGGTCATCATATGAAGAGGGATCCGAAAATATACGGCCTGCCGCGTCGGACGACACGAGATCGGCAGACTGAGTGTCTCCGTGCTCAAAGAAGAAACGTCCAAGGTTTATGTATCCCTCCATCGCGATCAATAACCCATCATCTAGACGGAGGCATGTCTCGATGTATTTGAGCTTGAGTAGAGGCAGTCTCTTACTGAAGCATTCAAGGTCATCGTAGATTGGCCAGAGTCTTTCCTCCTCCCACCAATATCTTTTGTCTTCCGTGTCCTGTATCCCATCCATTGCCATTAACAGTGAGAAACAGCGAAGAAGCTCAGCATAATTGCGTTCGATGGAACCCACATCCATGAGCTTGGAAATAAGAGGCCCAAGCAGTCCAAAGCTCAAGTCTTCTTCGACTTCAGAATATAAGACTTCTTCGATCTCCAGGCGCTTACGTATTCTCGACTGGCAAAGCTTATACTGCCCCAAGAGTGCCAAGTCTTCATACATGGATTCGTGCCAAAGTTGATCTTTGAGAGTCTCTTGATCCGCGCCCAGAAGCTCCATCTCGTCCGCAGCTTTAAGAAACCAGTTGTCTGCCTCTGCCGCGTCTCCTTGCTCGGCGTGACATTTTGCCCCGAGGAGTAGGGTTAGCCATCGGGTTTTTATAATCAAGGGCTTGATTGTGACTTTTGCTGACAAGTCTAGTAGCTTCTGGCAGCTAGATATGCATTCATCGAATGCGCCGGCTTGGTAAAGAGCGCTTCGGTGGGTGTCCAACAAGCTCAGGTGCTGGTGTGTTGATTTAACCTGGGTGTTTTCGAGAATTGCTATGCCTTGGGCAGCAAATCTCGCGGAGACACCGTAGTTACCCTGGAAAAAGAGTCTTCTGGCTGTGAAGGTCACATTATATATCCTGCCCTCAGTTTCAAACTGATGCCACAGACGGCCCTTACGCTTGCTGCAGCCATTTCCAATGAGCTCTTCATACATGCGGATGAATTCATCTGCCTCTGTTGTCCTATCCTGCCCCAATAGCATGAGAATCAATATCTGGACGGCGTTTACCTTCCAAATCTGGACAAATAACTGACTAGGAAGGCGATTCGCAATTCGAACCGACTCTCGCGCCATTTTCTCAGTTGTTTCACTTGTATCTCCATTGAGATAGTATCGTACTGCTGCAAGTGATAGCAAGCTGCACATTTCAAAGATGTCATTTTTTCCTCTTGTCTTTCTAACCGAGATAGAGGCCATTTTGTCCGCGAGTGCCGAGTTGTCTCGGTATCTCGCAACGCTCGCCCCAAGGAGAAGCATAGGAATTGGCAGGGATTCTACTGATGAAGCTATCAGATCCGCACCTGTACCTCTGAGCATTGAAAATATTTGAGAAACAACCTGAAGACCCCCAGGCAGCCCTCGTGTAATAGGCCCATGTGTATTTCCAATATGTCGAGGCAGCAACGAAATGGCATTCCGCCTCATCACTGTCACCGCTCTTCTGTTGCCCACAAGCTTGGTTAAAGGCTTAGTCCGTCGCTCACAGAGCGTTTGAGAGGTTGTTGTGGGGATCGAGGTCAAAAATTGCCATGATTGGTAGCGCTCGTCTTGGGTGCCGAAATCCTTTGCACGACGTTCTAATTCGAGTTTCATTACTCGATCCAAGTCGATCCAGTCCATTCCAGCATCGAAGACGTCAATCCAATACAGGTAATGAAGGAAGTCGGCCTGGAGGTGATTCTGACTGGTAGCCAGAATGTATTCAATCAAGGCGCAAAAGTGACGAGTTGCTACGAATTGAGATGCCTCAGTACGTGCTTGTTCACTCTCCTCGAGAGCTTCAGATAAATGGAAGGGGAGGTATCTTGCAGCGTAGGGGAAGAATCGGTATCTTGATGGTAGGGATGAGGCATTGCTGTCTGTTAATGGATACCCGATGTCTATGGACTTGATATACTTGAAACAAGCCAAGGACATGGACTCCTGAGCCTTCGCCATGTCGACTCGGAAATATGAAATGTCTGTGTCCTCAAGTCCCCACTCGATCTGTGGTCGTGTGAGGAAGTCGGATGTCGAAGCATGAATGATATGGTAGCGACCCTTAGTGACCCTCACAAAATCACCGCATGCGTCCATGATGCCATCAACGGTGATGAGGTCATCATCAATTGTGCCATTCACGTTGACCTGTGTCGCATATGCATAGCACAGATCTTCACCCGTCATAGGCTCAGGACAGGCTAGTATGGAAGACAAGAGATATCTCGCACGCTTCATCGATACTGAAGGTTTCGCTAGTGATCCTTTTGTCCGAGTCATGAGTTGCAACAATAGTCGGTGGTATTCGCGATCGAGGTCGTGAGGAACGTGTTGAAGCGTTTGTCTCACGTCCTCAACACTGGAGCAACGCCTCAGCTCCTTCAAGACCAGTGTTACCCAGAGGAACATAACTTGAGTCTTGGCTTCTAAACTCCTCTTGGCCTCGTCTCTGATGGCCTGTGAATAGCTTTCGAGTACGTCATGTATCTCGACTGCAATTAGCTTTTCTATGTCGCCTCGTATGAGGTGTTCTGTAATCTCCAGCCTTGGCCCAGCTTTTTTGAGAAGCGTTCGCACGGAGGCCTCTCGACCAGCTAGAAGAACGTGAAGGTTGGTATGGTTCTTGACCAGGCCCAGAATAGTTGAAAGGCACCCATCTGTATCACTGTTCCAGTCCTCGGTAGACTCGTCAATGCCGTCGATGAAGCAGTAGACCTTCTGACTAATACCAGATAAAGCAATGCGGAATGTCTCAACAAGGCTCCGCTTATCGATGCCATCACTCCGGGTCAATAGCTTGGACAGTTTCTCAAAGCCGGCATCTGCGATATGCCTGGAAATCTGCCACACCGTGGTCCTCAAGAGGTGCTCTAGCTGTCGTTGGTTCTCGTTGCTGGACCAGAACGAAAAGTGGAGAGCAATCTGGCCACGTTCTCGAAGTTGCTGGGCAATAGAGTGGACGAGAACAGACTTTCCGCAGCCTTTTATGCCATAGATACAGAGGGTTCTGTGAAGGTTGAACTCTGGCAAGTTTGAAGAGCCTCTGACCCAATCAGAGAACGTCGTATGTGACCAAATCCAGTCACAGGTCCCAGGTGTTTTGTCGGGAATAAAGCTGGCGCTACAGGGATGCAAGTCAGCTCGCAAGCGAGCAGTGACAGTTTCTTTCAATGTGTCTAGAAAGTATTTAGCTTGAGCCTTGAGGTTTCTTCTTCAGACCTTACCTCTCATTATACGTTGTTGAACATCCGTCATGATTAATATCAACTCTGTTTGGATCTGACTCAGACGAGTCGACCACTCATTGAGTCCTTTTTCGAGTTCCGTTAAGATAAGACAAAACTTCTTCAGAGATCGGCGAGGTTCCTTCTTGAGGTTTGATGGCTTCAGCACATCATTGAGGGAGGCTAGCTCTATCGTCCACAGTTCAATGGTTGATTTGTGCTGTTCGAATTGCCGTTCATCCCATAAGCGCTGTTCTTTTCCGCGTTTGAGGATTCGTTCAACATTTTGAAGACTTTGGATCAGATTCTGGGCTACCTTCGGTCCAACGTCTTTTTTCGATACCCCACGAACAGCCGTGGTCACCGCCTGAATGATCTGGATAAGCCCCGGAACACCCGCTATGACGCCAATGACCTCCATGGCCAGCGCTGTTTCTGGGTTACAAGGATAGTAAGATAATGATTTAAGCGTAGCAAAGTTCGAATCGAGCATTGTGGCGTAGGGAAATAATGCTATACGTGAAAAGGAAGAAAATCGTTGATGCCTAAAAATTGCAAATATGTCATTGGGGCTGTGCCTACAGTCTACACAGCCCCGCATCTAATGTGTGCAGACCTGCATAATCGGGCTGCTTACCAGGGCCTCATTGGCGAACACGTATGATTTGGATGAGTCAGTCTCTTGCGAATGAAACGACAAGGCTTGTTATTGGTGCTAAGATTAGTGCAGCTGTGAGCTCTAGCCTCCTGAAGCTAAGCGCCCAAGGTAGGTCTCCTCTGGACGCCTGTTTTTGCGGCTGAAGTATGAGCGTTAGCCTCTAATCAGCGCTTCCTGCTATGCTTAAAGGTTGCCAATTGGAGAGGAATTTAATTTCATGTTCTAAGGCTACCTTCAATACACTCAGCATCTTACACGGAGCAATACCAAAACTCCATGAAAGATTATAATATTTTCTCTTTCAAATCTTTCCGCAACCCTATCACCCCCTTGTGACGCATTGGAGTAATCGTGCTTGGCGTATTAACCGAACCTATCTCGATCGAAAGAGTTTGACCTTTGTCAAAGCGATATGCTGCCGGATACATAGGCACCACAACCCTGTATATCTGACCTGGAACGACTTTAGACTTGGGAGTGGGAGGCTGGGAAATGACGCGGTCCTTATCAAAATTTGTGGCCACTTCGTCCCGGTGTGACAAGCGAAAATAGCCTCTGGCAAAGTTATCCGGAGGCTCACCATGGTTGCCCTTCAAGACCACTGCTTTTCCGTTCTCATTGATTGCACGAAGATAGATGAAAAGATCCAAGTCCTCAGCACTGGTGCTGACCTGAAGCTCGAGATATGGAGATCCAAGGATTTCGTAAGACTCGGCAAAGGGAGATTCAAGTGTGAAGGTGATATTCTTTCTATATCCCTCGTAGGACAATCGCTGCGTTTCTCCTGCCGGGTGATTCAAAGATAGTCGCTTCTCAGGAGAGAGATAAAATGAGAGATCTTGTGCATCGGAGGGCGGGAAAAAAGTCTCGTCTTCACGGTATAGAATCTTGGTACCATGGTGCTAAAGTAGCCGGATCCGAGGCACCTCAATCATTCCGTTGTCCTTCTTGTCGAACAGGAAATAGCCCAAGAACTTCCTCTGCATGGAAATATGATCTGGCTCATAGAATGCGCCTAGATGGTTTCCAGTATGCATTTCTAGCCACTTTTCCTTTGAAGAGGCACCATTGAAAGCGCGGATGTTGCCGGGAAGATGTACCTCTGAATCAGACCAGTTGCCTGCCAGATAAATCGGCACTTCGATGTTGGAGAGCGATCTAATATTTTCCAAAAAGCCAACGCAGCCTTGATCAGGATACTCATTTGTTGCCAGGAGGCCCGGGTAATCCACTCGGCCGGCCTCAAGCTCCTCTTTGGTTCGTGACCCATCTCGCGCTCCTCGTTTCTGGGGTATAACAATGTTGCTGTACCAATGGGATTGAAAGTTTTGGCTGTAGACACCCCCACGACGACCAGCCTGATATAGACTACAGGCCGATTCATATGACATGACGCATGTCAAATGTGGTGGTTTCTGCATGGCTGCTCAGTACCCTACCATACCATAGTAGCTGATGCCTGAAAAAGCTACCTTACCATTGGACCAGCTTTGAGCGGCAGCCCATTCCACCACATCATAAAGATCTAGCGGGTTTATGAGCATTTTGCGATGTTTGTCAAACGAGAATAGATGATAACCTACCTTGGCCTTCAGCATCGGCTTTGATCCCGAATGATCTCTCCAGACCAAAAGGGTCTAGACGTCCTTCACTATTACCAATACCACGCTCATCGACACGGAGAAGATCGTAGCCATACTCTTGACACTACACGTTGTTGAGATAAGCATTGGTCTCTGAGTAATGAGAGTTTAGTTAATATGACGCATCCATATGAGCTGCTCACATAGCTCGAAGCATGCATCTGGCTCAAGCGGCTTGATCTGTTTATACATCTCGGCGTATATAGTGGTTTGAGGTAATCCAAACGATGAGGCAGGAAGGTCCTTGCCGTAAGGTCCCAGACTACAAATCACTGGGACCTTTTCACCGTCCTTGGGCGCTGAGAAGGGAAGAAAAACATCGGCACAAAGCTTGACACCATCGCGCATCGGAATGAGCTCGTGTTTGATGCGAATATAGCCTTCCATGTCGGAGGACGCCCTCTTGAATTGCCTAGCCATAACGAACTAGAAGTGGGTGTCCAAGGTAGGGTAGGCTAAAGATTGTTGGAACTTTTTAAGAATTGATTTAAATAATACCATAGATCAATACTTGAATATTCATTTCTCATCACGAAGTAGAGTCGGTCTCCAGGTTTGCCGGCCACCCGTCGAGGCGGCGTGACCACTGAGAAATACATCCAAAGAATGGTTAGCTTCCGTCTGTTAGCTCTGAATATGCCAATGTAATTATTCGCCATTGCTGGTAAGAATATGGAGAAATGGGGGATGAATCACATGAAGCCCAGGTGCACTGGCGCATACCCTTGTGGCTGATTCTCCGAACAAGCAAGGCCGAGAGTAGCAGTACTATCGGAGAACCGAAGCCTCCTTCCCCGACTCTAGAGTCTGGTCTGACGCGATTAACTAGCATCGGCTTGCTGAGCTTTGCCCACCTTTCAGATCAGAAGCAGGTCGAACTGGCGTTCTAAGACTGCCCTACCTCCAATGCGCTCTTCTATAGGCGGTGGGACGGTGTCTTCAGAATACAAGAGCCTTTGGGTTTTTCAAGGCTTACGCTAAGGCATAATTTATTAAAAGTTTTAAATAGAAGCTTATATTAAAAGGAGAAATATTATATCCTTATGTATTACCTCCATTTGCAGCTAAAACTTCGCCTTATAGGAGAACTAAGTTCTGTCTGCCAGAATAAGCTCTCAGCCACAAGTCTCAACTGTAAATAACACATCTGGATAACAACAATTAACTACTGGTTACAATAGGGCATAGTGGAAAGCAGGATTTAAAGAAGCTATAATATAAAATACTAATAAGTATTAATATACTAATACTAATATTAATTAATTAGTATTTCTAACCAACCCTGCTTCTATATAGGTTTAAAGACTAATAGTTTAATAATTTAAATTTAAAAACTATTAGTAAGGTTCCTTTAAGGTCAGATGTAAGTTATGATTAGATCAAGCTTGAAGAACAATGATTAAATGCATTCGACGCCTCGCGAGACACGTCAGGAGATAATCTCGGACTGCACAACATGGTGTGATTTGGTGCGATTGTTTACAGGAAGGACTACAGTGACGATTGGCGTTTCAGAATAGGTTTTACAGCGTCGTAAGCCAAAACAAGCATAGCAATAAGCTTGCAGACCCCACACGTGACTTTGCAAGGCTGAGTACTGACTACTCCAAATTCCTCCGCCATAATCTCTCTTCTTTCTTCTACTCCGTCCTTTTGCAACATATCAATTGTCGCATCAACAACCACCTTCGAATCCATCAGCGACGATCCCCGTTTTATTTCTTAACCCCTTATTGACAGCCGTGGCTTTGCCGCTATGTTAAAGCAGCGTCGCAGGACAAGTCAACCCCGCACCCAGGTTGGCTCTGGGGGAGAGAGTGAACTTGATGCTTCACCTGCCTCGAGAGATATATTTCCCTTGTCTAGAAGATATCAGAGTGAACCCGATAGTTATAATGGAGTTGCCAACCAAGAAGTGAAAGGCGATCTCGAGGAAGAGTCGATGCGGATGGAAACACATAGAGCAGAAGACGAGCGAAGAATGAGGCTGGACAGGGAATCCTACCGTGGATCCCGCATTCAATCATGGTCTTCCGATCGAAATGAACAAGATCACTACGATGAGACTGATCATTCTGGTCGTCCCTTCAATCGCACCTTCAACCCGACCCGAAGACCATCGCCATTCCGAGATGACTCATATTCCACCGACTCATATTACTCCTACTCAGATTCCTCCGACGAGTACCCTCCAGTTGCGGATACCTTAGAGGGAAGACTAGCTGTGGGGAGAGAAAAGGCAGATTTGGATTATGACGTCGACCCTCGTAATCCTGGTCCCTCTAACCGCACCTTCAAGCCAAGCCGAGCACCTTCATCATACCGGGGCTACACATCGTATGACCGTTCCTACGGCGACAATATCGAAGCCGCACAAGGAGCCAGGGGTAATTTAATGCTGAGAGAGGACGAAAGGCAGCTGGAGCGAGAAAGAGAGAGACAATATTTTCGAGACTTACGAAGGCCACAAAGAGAACGAGACCAAGAGCAAGCGCGGGATGTTGCAGAGCAAAGATTTAGACAGCGTATCGAGGAGGCACTCCAGAAACAAGCCAAGGCAAAGGCCGCTACCTCGAATAAGGCCCAGGAGGAAGCTGAGCGTTTTTGGAGAGCTGATCACGAATGGCCCCGTGCTCACCTTCGTGAAATGTATTCATTTAGTAAGCTTTCTAATAAGGACACAGTTTCCAGGGACAGCACAATTGGGAATGAGGCACGAATGGATGATCTTTTAGCTTGCGTGGGTAAGAAGATGATGAAAACTCCTTTCTTGAAAGAGTGTCGAGACGAGAGTTCAGACGATGGAGAAGAATTTGAGATGGACTTTATGGAGAATAAAGTTCGTGTTTCAATCTGGGCCGATGGAACCCCGCGCAGACCAGCAACAAGGGCTGCATTGGCAGGACCTGAGGGAAGATACCAGCGATGAAGAGGACTGTTAAGATGTGGGATAAAAGTTAATCCGGTCTGAGTCTCGTCAGAATATATTATTATATTGTTTATATAGTTAGTTCTTTATCCTTATATTAATCCATTTACCTATTTTACGTAATTAATTTTAATAAGGATAAATATAAGTGGTATAAACGCTATGAGCTGTAACATCTATCTGCACGTCCAACCTAGTCCGGTTAGACACAGCGCGAGTACATAGTAACTTAAGGCGCGATATGATAGGGTTACCTTTGGCTCTCTTGCTCCTAGAAAAAGAATTGATGAACTGATTTCTGAGCATGAATCTTATTTTTCTGTCAGCTCAAAAGACTGCAACACCTCTCTACCCACCTCCAAACCATATTCCTTCCTCAGCTCATCTATAATAAACAAAGACGTAATAAGTCTCTCTTCTCCAGACTTACCAATAAGTTTCCATGGCGTCAGAAACTTAAGTCCATCAGGTCCCTTCTCGCTACTCGCCCTTCTTAACAGAGAAAGCATCGCAGGCATTTCCTGGAGACAAGTCTGAACACTCGGACTCTTGTTCAAAGGATGTTGTCTGGCAAACTCAAGTATCAGCGCTGCAACTCCGGCGACAATAGGGCATGCAAACGACGATCCTTCCAAGATATCCTTGCTATTGGGAGAGGTAATGCCAAGGCCGGGTGCACTGAATCTCGAACTTCGGCTATGCTGAGAAGTTGATGACGGGGCGCTCTTCGCATGCTCGCCATAACCATCAGCTGCATCAACTGCAATCACACTCTCAGAGCGTGCTGGGTATAGAATATCGTTTGGTGGACCGAGAAGTCCATCGTTGGAGGTAGCTGCAAACAGATGGACGCCGTTCTGGCGTGCGAAATCGATGGCTTTACGTACTCCTTCATGGTGGTATGGCCAGCCAAACGACATGTTGATTATATCAACGCCCCATCCACCACCATCGGGGCTATCTTTGTCTGGTTTTGCAGCCGCCTTTCTGATAGCCTTTTGAACGGCCGATTTATCAGGGCCGCTGTTTGGGCTAACTACTCGGCAGATATATAAGACTGCTTTAAGGCTGACCCTAAGGATCTGCACGGCCACTGTAGTACCATGACCGGCAGGATCCATCTTGGCCTCAGCGTCCGAACCGCCCTCGATGAAGTTGGCGAATTTTTTAATGCGTTGATAGTAAGGTCTCAAAGCTCTCTTGTCTTCAGGATTGGTGTAAGCGAATCCAGTGTCAAGGACTGCAATCTTGACTGCAACTTCTGATTGGAAGACTTCATTGTACATAAACTCATGTGATGTTGTTTCCAGCATCTTAAACCATTGTTCTGTTGCTCCTTTGCTATAACAACTATTAGCAGAACTCCTCAAAAGTGCCGTAGATCTTGGTTTACTGACGAACCTGGAGCTAGATTCAGAAGCTTGGTCAGCACCCAGGCTCTTGTGCAAAGAGTCGGTAAGACTATACATAGACATATTATCGGTACTAGATAATTCTCCGCTTGGATCTTTGCTATGTTGATGCTTGGAGCTCTCCACCTTCTTGGTAGAGGAGGCTATCTCTGTGACTGGCTCGGAGGCACTGGGTAGTCCTCGTCCCTTCAGAATGCTAGAAATAAGAGAGGGGCCACGATATTCTGTGACGGGGGGTTGAGAAGGCCTTTGTCTAGCTGTTGACCTCAATAGGTGTAGAGTTGCCAGTGGGGACAAACCCTTCGTCGAGTCAGGAACAACCAGCATCCTTTTCACTATCGAATTGCAATCTGCATCGACTGGCCGACCGGTGAGTACCATAACTCTCACACATGTCTTGCCTTGTAGCCATTGAATGAGCGTCAAGAACCCAGCTGCCCACGTATCAGCTTCTCGGAATCTGCTGCGTAGAACCCCCACTTCGAGGACAATAGTGATGCGTTGCTGAAATTGCATAAGCTCAGCCAAAAGACTATACCAGTCGCTGTCCATAACTGATCTGAAGTCTAGGTTGAGTTTGGCGAGAAACCCTAGTGTTTTGAGATTCGACAACATCTGCAAACACTGGATGGCTAATTGACGCAGAACATCGATTGTCGAGAACGTCAATGGTTCAGAAAAGCCATCTTGTAGAGGGTTTAAAAAATAGATTACCGGCTCATACTTCTCGATCCGATCGATTACCTCGACACTGAACCTCTCCAACTGCCTTAGGGACTGTGAGTTGCCTATAACAAACAGCACAGTTGACTGAGAGGTAGAAATCCAGTTTTTGACTTCCTGGTGGTTCCAGATATCGTTGGTATTCTGGTCTGCTGACGTTTGGAACTCCCGGAGTGTCCATTTGCGATTTTTTATAGCTGGTTGGTCAACCAAGAAGCCACTGTTACAAAATGCTGGAAGCTGCCACAGCAAAGACGCATGAGGTAGTTCAATTCTGGTCCATTCGGCTGGATCAAAGCTGGTATAGGCTTTCTGTTCGTTAATCACGACTGAACACAGGTAGATATAGGTCGGGTCATAACGTACATGTGATTTGCGAGAGGAGTTTAGACAGCCTTTCACGGTACTTGCTGTCTCGTACTTCTTGGTTCAGGTCGATAATATGCAAGCCCTTCGAGCCGGCACTACCATCGCATTGGAGCTGCGATTCTACTTCGAGCAACAGATGCTGTAAAAGCTCCATTGCTTCCTTCTTTGATTTGTTTCAGCTGAAACTGGCCACGAGGACAGAGTAAGCGCCAGCGCGGGTGATATGCAAAATGTAAGACCCTGATTGGTGGGGGCGGAGGCACGGATTAACATCCTTGTCACCAACGCCGGCCATCTCATTATCTTCACAGCCTGATTTCATGCCTGATTTTATTCATTTACTCTACCCATCCATGCCGAAATATGCCTTCAAGATCGCGACGTCCTCGTGAGCTCGAACCGCCCCGTGCAGTCATCCGAGAGAGTAGGAGAGAATCGTCTCGCTTTGACACTGGTAGACGGCGCAGAATAATAAGCCCCGTTAGCTCTGAAGAAGATATTCCGAGAAGAAACATCTATGATGGGGCCAGTGAGTCGTTTCATCCCCCTCATTCGTGCGATATAGCTCACCTATCCGGATGAATAGACGCCCAAGACTCAGATGCCGAATATCCTCCACCACCGGAGCCTGAGAATGATGCCGACATACGGTATCGGCCAATGGCGCCATTCAGCTGGCGCAATGAGATTTGTCGGTTCCTAGACGTATCTCCCGATGCTCTAGATGAAGAGGTCTTTCAGGCCATGGGAAAAGCAGCCAAGAGTCTCAAGGAAGTTGAGCAGATGAAGGCTAGATACGAAGCCCATCGAGGACCCCCACGCTATGAGATCATACACTCGGTACGCTGCGAGCAATCCAAAATGGAGGGCAGACGATACCTGGACCAGCCGTGGGTAGTCGAATCAGGGCCTAATAATGCCCACCTAAGAGGAAGTCAACCAATCTTGAACTTCGAACTATTTCTTGAAAGAAATAAAGAGGTTATTTTCGTCGTTTACAAGGACTACAGATGCTGCGGACGACAGCGCGATGGCCGTACGAGAGCCCATATGGAACCCGGTGGCCAAATTGAGGCCTCATCGCTATTGACCGCTGAGCACATATCTATTATCTCCTCAGACCTCAGCTCAGGGATGGAGGACTTTGCAGAAACTGCGCTGGCGGAGTTTCCTCGTACTGACTTCAAAGAAAGCGAGGAAATGAAACATCCATATATATGGTGGTTCCATCGCCGAAAGGAGATTGATGAAGCTCTTGACCAGCATGAGGATACCTCATGGTCCGCGATGGTTAACTTAGTTCGCGAATATGTCCTCGAGCGCATGGCAGAGGAATGGGAAACAGTCGATGAGCTGCTAGCCAGAAAGAAGATATGTCTCAAGTACATGGACTATCTCTTCGTAAGCCACCGAACTCCATATTTTCATAGTTGTGCTAATCACAATCAGGTTCCTGACCAAATTGCAGTATCAACAGAACAAGGGCGCGATGTCTCCAAGCTTCAAGGCGTCGTAACAGGAGGCTGGCTTGAAAGACAACCATTCCCAGACTACTCAGCAACCCTTGATGTCACATTCTGGACGTTCGACGGCACCTTTCGTAAAGCTTCTAAGAGGTTTTTGATTAATGACCTTCCTATCACGGTCCGTGATGAGATGGAGGAGTTCAATATCACAGAGCTGCCACTTTACCCTATTGAGTATGCGAGCAATAACACTACTGAGGCTCTGCGAAAGCGCGGCAGGATGTTCTGGAAATGCAGATTCCGAAATTATGTTGGGCTTTCTCGAGAGACTAGCGACGAGGTTCAAGATTCCGTACGCCTCTATTGAAATCTCGTGCTTGCTGGCTGCTGACGGCTTTTAGATCGGATCTCGGTTCATGGTCGATATCACAACACACAAGAAGCTACATCGTGATGCGAATGTTCGGGCCCAGCCACAGCCATTTCCAGGCCAAAACGATCTTGAATCAAGATACATGTCCCAGGAGAATCCGGACCTCGGGGATAACTTCTTTATGTGTCTTCCAACTTCAATATTTGGATTTAACATGGATAAGAAAGAATGGGGTAAGGAACTAACACTAAACTTGAAATCTGAGAACACGTGCTCACTGATGTCAAGTTAATTTGGATGTTCACTTCCTGCGAGATGTCGTTTGGAACACCGAGGCTTTCGATCACCTTGTTATTCAGGATGAGACAAAGCTCCTTATACAAGCTGTAGTAACGAACCAGCTTCAAACGACCGAGAACGCTGATCTCATTCGCGGGAAAGGCAATGGCCTTTTCATTCTTCTCCATGGGTAAGTTCTATCTAATTCCACCTCACTGCCAAGATCTAACAATCTTACAGGGGGCCCGGTACAGGCAAGACACTCACTGCGGAAAGGTATAATTTCTCGGTCTGAAAAAGTAATCATCTAACGAGACGCAGTGTTGCCGAAGTTGCGAGAAAGCCACTGTACAGAGTCACATGTGGTGACATTGGCACCAAGGCAGAAGATGTCGAACAGGTTCATCTTACCTTCAGTCTTTATGGCTCTGACTAACCCTATCCAGTACCTCAATGTCGTCTTACACCTTGGCAAGACCTGGGGCTGCGGTATAGTACTGTTGGTTCTCCATTGTTGATATCTTTCTGACTTTTCTAGTTGTTCTTCTCGACGAGGCAGATGTCTTTTTGGAGCAGCGATCATTGGTCAACCTCGAGCGAAATGCTCTGGTATCGGTATTTTTACGTGTTTTGGAATACTATGATGGTAATAGCGCCCAAACCCAACACTTTGAAACGCGTTAACATGCCTCAGGTATTCTTATTCTGACAAGTAATCGCGTCGGAATCTTTGACGAAGCCTTCAAATCTCGCATCCAGCTAAATCTCCGCTACAAAAACCTCGACCGAGATCAAAGACTACAGATCTGGAAGAACTTCTTCACCCGTCTTAGAAGACTAGAAGAAGAAGCTTCTGAAAGGCACAGCGGTCTGTCTTACGGAGTAAAAGTGGATGAGATGCTAGACAAGCTTGATGAGCTGGCCGAAGCTAATCTCAATGGCCGACAGATTCGAAACACAGTGTCGACGGCAAGACAGCTGGCCAGATATCAGAAAGAGCCACTGTCGTATAAACATCTCACGGTTGTGATTAACGAAGCGAAGAAGTTTGATGAGTATTTATTGGAGTTGAATAGGACCTACACGGCGGATGAGATTCAGAGGGACAAGGGAGAGCGATAAATAGCTCGAACGATAAGGTAAATCTTCAATTAGTTGCCGCGCAATAACCCGTGTAAATCGCCTTCCTCCAGTCTGGCGATTACTTCTTCGAGTCGTAGTTAGTCTTCCTCGACTATGACAGCCTTACAGGGCACATCGGGTGACGACCCTTCATCAAAAGCATCCTTACTATTGAGCTGAAATTCCTCGCCACCCGCATCAAAATCCTCAACACCTTCAACGACAATCTCAACATCTTCATCATTCCCATCTTCTTTGATCCCAAGAACCGTTCCCTTAGTGTACCTCTCATGATTGACCTCGCCCTTCCGCGAGATTTTGATCCGTCTCAAACGGAAGGCGAAAACAAAAGGTTCCCCGCCACTCTGCGACTGCTCGGTCAATATGGTGTTGCTGCCTCCGATCTGTGGTCCCAGACTTATTGGAACGCCTTGGGAGCTGAAATCAGTGCCAAATTTGAGGTTTAAGCCTCTCTGCTTTGCATGTTTGATTGTTGAAGCGGCTCCGTATGCGACTTTGATACCAGTGATCATATATAACTTGTTTGTAGCGAACCAAGGCTTGTTAACACGCATGAAGCTCTGCACTCCTTCATCCTTCAAGCACTGCGAGACATAGGAGATTGTTGGACTGAAAGAAACTGTCTCCAGATTCTCGCAGGCCCACTGCTCACTGTGCTCTTTAGACCAGTCGACAATTACATCGCCTCCGATACCTAGAGTTTGCAAAAAAGATGCCCAAATACCAAATGACCGGTCATTTTTGACGCTCATATCAAATGTGAAATTGTTTTGGTTATGTTCGACGACTTCCATTGACCATTCACTCGGTGGGAGATTTTCCTGATTAATAGGATCGTCTGCTAAAGTTGGGGTTGAGATAATATTTCCTAGTCGGATTGGGCCTTCTGGTGGATTGCTAGTCGGTGCCAAAAAATAACTCGTTTGCCGAGTAGCCATGATTGTTTTAAAGACCTTGAAAGTTGAATTTGTTGATGATTTCCTGTAAGATATAAAGTGATGAGATATTGAGACGAAAACCTGATAAGGAGGGTTATAAATACCCTAGAGGCGGCCAACAAGTCAGCCTTACAAGGATATCCATCCAATAACAAATAACTTTAAGCCCCCCCCTCAGCCCCCCAAATTTATGCCTCGCGCACAGCCCTCAGCGCAAAGCCCCAGCCTCCACTTCTACCGTCTACGCGACGCCTCTAAGATAATCATCCCTCACAACACAACACAAAAGCATCGTGAGAGATCCAATACCCCTTTCAAAACCATCTCGCCGACAATTTCTTATGATCAATCTAAACCGTATCCTGCAACAAAGTAACTCTGCAACCTAACCTCTTCCTACGACTCTTACGATGAGGCCTTATGCCAGGCGTCAAAAACCAGCTTCCGAGAGAAGACATCAGTCTCCTTCCCAAGCACCAGCTGTCGAAGAAATCCACGACCGCGTTTCCTATTGGCCACTAGATGGCCGATCGGACACTTATAACCCTAATTTGATGATGCTAAGACTATCTTCGAGGGGTTTGTAAAAGATGCAAATTTCATACCGCCTATTGGTGATGATCGAAGATTTATTGGGGATCAGTGGGTAAAGGGGCTTGAATTGAGGGGTTCGACCTCTCCATCTTCTTCTACACCTTTTCCCACACGCCTTGCTTGGACGTCGTCAAAGGTTCGACAAAAAGGACCTCAATCTTTAATTGGGATCCGCAACAGAGATACAATATCAAAAGATAACACAGGGGGGGATGAAGCACATATGGATCATCTTCTAGCCACTTTTGGTAAAAAGGCGATGGGAATCAAGCATCAAGAACAACGCGAAGCAACGTCTCCAGAAGACGCTTGGAAACCGTCGTATGTTGTCGATGATGGAACAATTGCTACATAGCTTGCTAATGAGACTTAGTATACTAGGGTCGGGCACTCAGATCAATGGAAATCTCGTTTTGGTATCTGAAAGCTCCGAGCGTCGCCCCCGAGTCCTGGGTACCAACACCGGAGACTCTTACATTGATCCCAGCGATGGCGAGGATGACATGTTGAACAACACCAACCTGCTTCTGGTTAAAGAGGATTATAAAGCCCGGGGGGGATATAATAGCTTTACTATCCCGAGTATGGATGGAGATAAGTGGATTAACCCGTCTATTATCCCCTACTCTACAGCATACAGGGAAGATAGTGTCCCAATACAGAACAATGGTGTTGAGGTCCGGATAAAGAAGAGGAAGAATAATATAAGAGGAAGGGACAGAAGTCAAAGAAGGAAACGGGAGAACTAGGATGTCAAGCACTATTACGTGCAGAGGTACTGGCCAAGCTGTTAAGGTAAACAATGTTGTCCAGGAAGAGCATAGCATCGCCAATTTCAAGCTCTCCGGGGGTAACCTCTTCATCTAGTGGGCATCTGTTGGGGCCCCAGAGATGGCTTTTTCGGATGACAACGATCACGCCATTCTGCTTTGTCGTGTTGGTCAACGCCTAGCGACGTTAGATAATCCGAACTGTTCAATGGAAGACGATGGGCATACCGTTACGCAACCGAGCATCACGGGCATATCGCAGTTCCTAGGATGGTAATCCGAATCATCCCTGTGAAGAGCCTGCTGCTTTCCATCAGGCTCAACGCGAAATTCAACAGCGCTAGCAATATACGGCTTTCCGAAAACCGTCAACTGCTCTTGACCTTCCCAGTATGTGTACTTACTACCCAGGACATTTTCAGCAACGGATTGGAACAGAAGGTTGATGGCTAGTTCGACACATGCGTCTGAGGTAGCAAAGAAACCAGTTGCGCGCTTGGTGGTGGGAGGAAAGAAGCCGGAGTCGTCTTTGACATCTGAGTCAAAAAGTGGTTTTAAGTTAGACCTGATCTTTTCGCATAGAGATTTGGAAGCTATGCCTTTGATGATCAACGCGCCGTCTCTCTCTAGGGCATTGATGATGGCGTCTGCAGTTGTTCTGGGGTCGTTGGCATGCAATGTCAAGATCACGGTTCCTGCCTCTGTGGGGTAGGTTGAGGAAGTGCACCTATTTATAGCCAATAAGGAGTCAATAGATAAAATTAAGTAATCTAATATGTAGAGTGAATATTTAGGAACTGCAATTGCGATTTATATACTTTTTTATACCTGCTTGTTAGTCCATTTCCTGAGTTCTTACACTCTCTCGAAGTTAAATTGAGGTTTCTCCGAGTAACTTTCTAAATGAGTATAGCCTCGGTGTTATATGGGTCTTCTCATCACAATATCCAAAAAGAGAACACTTAGCAGTTAACCTAGCAATTCGTTTACTTCATACTCTGCTGCTACCACTTAATGTGCTCTAAAGCAAAGGTCTCTCACGGGTGTAGCTATATCACCTATCCCCGACCCTTAACCTTCCCATCTCTATCTAATCCCAAAGCATTACAAATATCCTTGAGAACTTCTTCCCTAGTATCCCACTTCTCCTTTTTAAGACCCTCCTCCGCCAACCTCAATATTCTCTCTCCGCGATCTGTCTTCCTAAACCTCTCTTTTTCCTCCGCACTTAGCATATCCACCAAGCTCTGAAGCGTTTGGGCCAGTGGATCTTTGCTTTTATGCTCAGGCCCGGGTCCCGGGCTAGCCCAATTTGTGGGAGCGAACTTGTACAGGTACGTTGGAAATACAGATGATGCAAAAGAAAGTAAAAAGATATATCCCCGCAAGGTTGTATCTTCAATTGCCCATAGGCGAGTCCATTTATCTTCCGCCTTGAGTAGCAAACCATAGGTCCAGGGATACGACGTTTTTGCATCCCTCAGCACTGGGTTTGTTTGGCCTAGAACCTGATCAAAATGCGAATATGTACCTTGTGATTGCCAGAAGGTTGAGTTGCTTGCTGTGAGAGATCTCATTTGCTCAAAGTGGCTTGGAAAGACGTCTGGTATAGCTGTTTGGCGAAGGGGCAGTTCGAACACTCGCGTGTTGACAGGTGTGTAGTTCGGGAAATCGGGTGAGTTACCAGTCAATGGGCTTTTGTTTCCCTCGGTGGTGAAGTACAGCAGTGCCGGAGCGGCAACACGCCAGGATCCGCAGAGGAAACTCTTTGGGCATGACACATAGAGGAAGTTTGATTGACCTATAGTATCATGCTTGTCCCTGTACTCCAAGAGTTCCACGAATGCTTTGTCCCAAGGATCATGCAGGATCGGGCCGTCAGGTTGTCTCCAAGGCTCTTGCTGTGCTGATAGATAGATCCAGTGATGCCACTGCTGTGACTCTGAAAAACGACGCGTTCTTCGGTATAAATGGCCCAGACCTGCCAGCTCGTACTCGTCCCCAAAGCCTGAAACTGTAGGTCGCTTGAGTCCTAGTTGATCTGTCCATTTGAGAGGATTAATGATTTGTGGTACATGAAATACAGGTGCGACATTAGACCAATTATCGTAAGGCTCATCGAAATACTCCGTGATCTTGTACTCCAGCACATTTTTCAAGAGGAAGCGGGCGTTTTGTTCTTTAGTTTCGGAGTACCATAGGGCGATGATGATGCCTTGATAGAAGCCGAGTATTATTGTGAGGCCGTAAAAGGGTAGCGACATCAGCATGACTTTCTTTATGGCATGGCATACTGATTTGACGTTGGCCCAAATAACCCGGGCAAGGCTTTTCGCGGAGGTGATGGCCCTCATCTCGAAAATGAATGTGGACGTTGATGAAAGAAGAGAAGGAAATCACAAGAAACTCAGAAGGTGGAAATGCATGCAGTTTTATTATTTGAACATGTTGGTTCACGGCTGTTGGTTCTGTTCTATGGAGTCGACTTCTGCCTAGATTATCGCCGAATTTTCCGCAAAGTGGAGAATTTATGCTTCTTTTTAGGAAAGGTTAGCGATAATTTAATTTTGTTTGTGCTGTTGGTTGCAAAGTCAGGCCACGGATTGACTAATGCCAAGACGCTATCTCTCTCGAAGAAACTGCAATGTGACGGTCCTCGGGCCTTCAATCGTCGCGATGACGGACATTTTTTCTTAATTCATCGATTAACTATTTATAACAGCTGTCTGACCCGTCCTCGCCTCTGAGAGAAAATAACTAGACCCAGCATATCTAAGACAGGTTGGGGAGCTTAAAGACACTGTCGGTAACCCAGTTATCACCATTGAGGTATCCAGCACTCATAACATACAGCCAATCAGGGTTGTCCATGACCATAGCCTGTCGGGAATAGGCACCAGGCTGGGGAATGTCATAGTAAACCCAAGAGCCCGCAGCACCAAGGTTAGTGTTGATGTAGATGCCATTATCGCTGTTGGCAGTAACAATCAGAGATCCACTGGGTCCTCCGGAAGGTGACCAGGTCAGATAAGGCGAGGAGCTAGGCGCACGGCTACCAGCGGTGAGAATCTGGTTAGATGCACTATCGAATGTGAGAGGAGAGTCGGAAATACGGTAGTAAACAGGGAACCCAGCGTTGTTGGGCGAGGCGCCTCCACCGTACTCAAAAGTCATCATCCACTTTCCGTTGGGGAGCTTAGCGACAGTTGTCATGCCAGGACGTTGAGAGTAAGAAGTTCCTCGAACGTCGTTGACGACAGCATCCCAGGTGACACCATCGCTGGAAGTCTGATGCACCAGCTTCTGACCATACGAGGGATCGCGCTGGTCGGAGTAGTAGCACACAAGCTTGTTGTTATACACCATCAGGAAGGGCTCCCAGACAGGAGTCTCGCCATTGTTGGGAACGGCCTTTCCTCCGGTAGCGATGTTGGAGATGTACTTCCAGGTCTTGCCACTATCGGTAGAAGCGTAGAGGTCAATCTTGGTCTTGCTGAGATCGGTGGGGATACTATTTCCAGCAAGGAGGATAGTTCCCTGGGCGAGATTGCCGATGGCCTGGGGCAGAACGTATAGGAAAGGCTGGTAGCGGAGACCCCAGCCGTTCTTGGTGTCTGTCACATTGGACAGAGGCGCCCAGGTTGAGCCCTTGTCCTTGCTCTGGTAGATGGGGAAGTACACATTTGGTGGTTCAGGACTATAGTTCTCCCTATTCAACGTTAGTAAATACCATGCCGGATAGTCCGGATGACTGACCATGTAGCAAGAATAGTTCCATCAGCAAGCTGGACGTTTCGTCCGTAAAGAGTCTTGGGAGTGTTGTAGTTGGAGGGAGGCTTGTAAATGGTCTGGAACGTAACGGCATGATCCGCGACGTCCCGCTCCTCAATGGCTCTGCACGATGCAGGGTTGAGGAGAGCCAAGCATGATAATAACAGGGAAGCCTTGATGCCAAGCATGATGAAGAGAATGGTGTGAAATGTATGGATGAAGCGATCTGCTGAAGATCAAAAAGACGGGATGAATGTCTGTTTAAATATCTTGGCATCATGACAACATACCCTTTTCCCGATTCGACGTTACATTTCCAAAAGTGCTCTAAACTCTAAGCTATTCCTGGGTCACCGTTCAGCCCAACCTAAACAAGCCCAGCTAGATTTTGAGCCTTTATCTTGACGCGCCAATTACCCTCTCAGAAACTCGTCCGACTTACCTAAACCGTCATGTTCCTGGGTCTACAAGGTAGCGCACCAATTGACAGCTCGCGCAAGAGTCTTTCCCCGCGTCATGTGCTGGTGGAAGCTCCACGCGCTAAGGTCTAGGTCCGGGGCGCTCCCCTTACATTGACTAGCGAGGTTCGGTCTGATTGGCGCGCATCGGATCGTTCTGGAGAATCTGGGGTCCCCGTGTCTCATGAATTCGGCCTTCGGCACTGTTGTTTTATTTTGATCTTGCAGCCAATCGGAATGGCATGTGAATGTTTTAATTGCCTCGGTTTATGGTACGATGTTTGGTGAATTGACAGTTTGTTAGGGTGAATGACCCGCGATGTCTATTTGTCTCTTACGGAACATAATCTCAGTACACCAGCAAGAAAATATTAAATTTATTTCGATAACTACTCAAGATAGCAAAGGGTTCAAAGGTAGCATAGGATAGATTCTTTTATTAGCAAACAGGAGGGTGAAAGATCTATTCAGTGCATGACCATCCTCATGATATACTCCACTTAAGGTCTGGTTAATAATCTCGAAAGACCATTATATAAAGCCAGATGACCGAACCAAAAAGGCCAGACAGCAAGAGCATGCAAAGATCTGCTGATGGGTCTTATGCTTATGGATAGCCTAGCGTATAATGGCCACGAAAGAGATGCAAAGAATGTTCATCCCAATTATATTAATAAGAAAGAGAGGTTGTGACTTACCGTTTAGTAAGCCATTGAGACTTATGTTGAGATAATAGATCTTGTAGTGCATGACTTCGAAAGATAAGCGACGTTTGGCTGATAATAGTACTATAGTGATGGCGGGCAAATGAGTCATCCTTTTGGTTTTCATGATATCAGCTCTACGCTGTAGCAATTGGTTAGACATTGTGGTATAATGTTTATGTTATAAGCTAGATGTGTTATTTGCAGTTGAGACTTATGATTGAGAGCTTAAATTAGCACACAGAACTTAGTACTATAGAGATAAAAGAAGCTTATGTCACTGCTAATGTCTTTGTTTAATGGATTCCGGGTAGCATTTATAAATAACCAAGCTTTAGGTCTCCAGCCCAGGGTTTTTTAATATATTGTCGAAATTCGCGTCGAATCTCAGGTTGTAAAGTCGCATGTTCTGCATCAACCGCTCAGTTCGTTTCAACTCCTTGTCTTTGCCAAAAATCGTGTCAATGAAAACAATACCAGGGTTTCTCTGGACATCTTGCTTCGGCTTTTCCGTCTCTTCCAAATGACCTCCCTCCCTAGGCGCCAACCTTTCTTTAGATTCGTTGTTCAAACCATCTGAGTCGGTCTTGGCCTCATGTGAAAATCTCTTGTCGTCGCCGCCCTGCTTGTGAACTGTTTCTTTGCGTTTCCTTTCCTTGCGCCTCAATGCTATCAACATGGGAAACTCACAACTCTTGACCAGCGACACCAGTTTCTCCCATAACCTCTCCCCTGCTTCGATGAAATCGAATACCAACTCCTTAGAGTCCACTGATTTGACCCTTTCTACTGCCTCCTCCGCTCTCTTCAACTTTCCAGCCAGCTTAAGGAGGAGCAGCCATAATTCTCCCGCCATATCCGATGTCGGTGCCGTAGGTCCATGAGCGTATACAGACCAGTCATAAAGCCATTTCCCGAAGGAATTGGCATCGAAAACGCTACCGAGGAGCAAGATTGGTTCCTCGCTTGGGTCCCAGTTCTTTAAAGAATATCCAGCGGGGATTTTATGCCTCTTTGCATCTGCTTCTGTTGCCTTCCGGACCTCTGGTACTTCCTTTTTCACGGATTTCTTCTCCTCCTTAGATCCCGTATCCCGGGATATTGATGCTCTATGCGGAGCACGTGTGGTTGCGTACTTCCGTCGAGGATCTTTAGATCTAAAACCACCCGGCAATACGCTATCAAAAACATATGCGCCAGGGCCAGGAATCTTAGCATCCGGATATCCATTATGGCCACCACTCTCCTGGTACGGCATGCCGCTCACATAGGCAGTTCCGGATCCGAGTTGTTCTTCATGAGACTCAGATTGTAGCTCCGATAATCTTTTATTCTTGCCCCCGGGTTGTGACTCGATGGTACTCGATGGTGTTTCAACGCTATCATTCTCATTGATATTATCCAAGCTGCAGCTCTTTTCATGTTCTTCGGGAGCAATCTGTTGTCCTGAGGCTTCGAACTTTCGATCTGTTTCGGAGTCTGGCGGAGATGGTCGTATGGCAAGCCGCAATATTGGTAGTACAGTCACTCGCTTGATCCCCGTCAAGTCGGCGTCGTCCGAGTCAGAACCTGTATTACGCGCGTCTGTTGGTTTCCTTTTGGCCCGTAGCGCTCTTCTCCTGTCCAGAGGGGTTCCCTTTCTCTTGCGTGATTGACCAAGCTCAGAAGAGTTACTTCCCGACTTCAGCCTTGGATCACTCATTCCCGAATCGGGAGCACTAGGCGCTACTGGAAGCTCTTCGTCGTCAGACATGCCTGGTAGCTTTCGAAACAGTTGCTGACATAAAGGGCTACGATCCTTTTAGCCAAACAGGTATAACATGCTGAATGTATCAGGTTGGGCCTACCATTGTATCACAGTCCCTATAACTCCTTCACACATTGCTCCGCATGATGGAAACGGACACTTGAGGGATTGGGCTTCATCTTCATCTTCCTTAACTTCACAAATCAGACTCATGTTGATTCGAGACCCTGGTGTGATAGCCAAGCTCCAATGAGCATCTCGATCAATCTCGTCTCCGGTATGATGATCCTGTAGGAGGAATCGATTCTGGGCCACCCGTCTGCCGCCCTTTCGACCCTTGAACTTGCCATGTAAAGATCCCTCAAAGGCGTTCCAGGAATCCACAAAATTAAGCAATATGATAGAGTCAACACCCAGATAATCCTCAAACGTAAAATATGGGCCCATATGCGGGGGTCGCTCGAGACGACCTAAAATGTTATTGTGCATGGTGGATAATAAAGATAAGACGGATGTCCCAAGGTAAGACATGCCCGAAACACCTCGAAGTACAGCAACACCCAGAGAGTTGACTGTTTGTGTGACTAAGTCGAGTCGCCTAGTGACAACCATACCAATGTCAACTAGATATTGTTGCGTATTACCCGACATGGTTTTCACAGCTCTCAGCTCGTCCTCTAGGCTAGTGAATCGATCGCCAAAGTCCTTTTGAAGTTTGCTCACGAGTTGTTGGGTATCACTTTGGTCTTTTTGGCTACTGTCAAAGTTACGTTCCATCAAACGCCTTAAAAAGTAGGTCAGCCATGAGACGAAAGGGCTAGCTTGTGATGAACGACACTTACGCAAATGCATTGAACTGCAATGATTGGATGATGGATGTGTAACGATTAAGATCCAGTAAAAACTTTTCCGTCTCCTTCTTTTCAAGACTCCATTGTACTTTTCTTGCAACCTTTTTTATCCTCCTCTTAGTCGAGCCTTTAGACAGTGTCGATGTGTATTTTTGCACCTTAACTGCAATGTCCTCCAGTCTTCTCTCCGCCTCATCCACGACACTCTCCAGCGTGTTCCGAATATCTTGGAACTGGGGCGCCTTGTAGTACTCATCGTATGATCGCTTTGCGAGGTCCAAGTTGAGTCGAAGAAAGGTAAGTTGTTGCTTCAACGAGTTGTATTCCCAAGCCGACCCTCGACTGTCATCGAGCAGTTCGATGAAATCCTTGATGAGTACACCAATGGAGATAAAATCCCCAACGGCGCCAAATGTCACCTCCATTGAGTGGCAGCGATGGCAGCCTGGTGCGTTTCACTCAAGGCCATTCATGAGGAGGAGGATGTGGAGGAAGGGTAAGGTGAGTCAAACAGAGATGTTTTGTCAGACACTGCCAAGTTGCGGCAGAGTCACTGCCAGTCAGCCTCAAGGAGTCAGCCCCGCACTGCGCCTTGAGGCTGTGTGAGACAAAACGTGACGAATAAGATCTCTGGATTACGCGCTATCCCTCGCAGTTTTATTCTCAGCGATGAGCCGTCCGGGAATGGAAATGAAATAGCCAAGTTTCCAGCTTTTGTAGCCGCATCGAGATTGGTTGACTTTGAGGAAGCCTCATTGTCAACCTTTACAGCCTTCTTCACCTCACGGCACGTGCTCTCACGGTTTGTTGTGCGGGGTAATAACACTGTCTGCTGGACCGGTGTACCACGTATGCCATTGTTAACCTTTTTCTACTCTGCAACAATAATATTACATTATTCAATTCAAGGTGCACTTCGTTTCCCACAGAGAGGTTGGCTATATTCATAACATTACACATTATGGTTATTTCCGAAGAATACGAGGTCCAAGAAGGTGGTGACACGCTTTTGATACTGCGCAATTCTGGCGCAACATTTGCGACGCACAATACCGAAGACGAATGGCCTAATGCCCTACCTAAATTTCAGACAGAATTGTCGAAACGCCGCGAATCTTCCATAATTCCAAAGAAGTCTCACAGTGATCCATACGAGATGTTGGCTGATGACTCGTCGCTTGCTCAAGTTAAACCAGAGCCCTTGCACATGGGATTTAGGCTTTCTTCAGCAATTCTGATCAATACATCCTCCTATTTCAAAAAGTCATTATCTGGTGATTGGAAAGAAACAGAACCTGAGCCTGGCTACAAGTGGACACTCACAGCCAATGACTGGGACGGCGAAGCTTTTCTTTTGCTCATGAGGATATTGCATCACAAAACACGGGAAGTCCCTCGTACAATAGGACTTGAGACATTGGCAAAGGTCGCTGTGCTAGTGGACTACTATGGTTGCCACGAGGCAGTGGACTTATGGGCAGAAACATGGATCTCAAATCTTGAAGAGGATATGACTGAGTCCTTTTACTCGAGGGAACTACTACTGAAATTGACAATATCCTGGGTCTTTTCTGACGGAAAGAAGTTTCGTTCCCTCACTAGGGCTACAATCCGTACGAGTCGAGGCATAATACCTACACTGGGGTTACCCATACCTTATCAAATTGTTGGTTAGTGAAGGGAAATATACTAAATGGACTAAAGCTCTGACGAGGTACAACAGTTGCCATTGAACAGTCGAGGATTTCTTCGATCCATATCTTGATCGAAGGCATTCGAAAGCATTGGGAGATTCTAAACCGTGTCACCGACGCGAGAAACAGGGTGTACAGCCGACAGTGTCAGTATATTCAACTCGGGTACATCGACCAAAATCTCTGCGAAAGTGGCCTGAAGCCCCTACCAAGCCGTCCATATCATGGATTCTGTCTCGACGCCTTAGAGGAAGCCATCAACAAGTTTGAATTTTTGACGAAATGCACTTGTAAGGGTCGGGATCATCTACAAAGTCTTAGGGCTGAATTACTTTTTCTCTCGGCGAATGCTTTTAGAAATTGTGAAGATGGTATTGGCATATCTCAATTTACAGATGATTGAAAGATGTAAGAACAGTTAGGCCGAGTCAGATGTTTGGATCTCACTCTACTGATCACCTGCGTTGATAAAGGCGCACCAGTCCCATCCTCTCCTTGCAGGATACTCTTCTCAACTACGTTCTGCGATCCGAGCTCTTGTGCGCTAGTTTGACAATTTCTTGGTAGACTTTACGTGCTAGGTGAATGTTATTTAGTGGTATCACTACCGATCGCCAAGCAGGGGGTTTCTTCGGCCTCAAGGGAACAAAGCCGAAAGAAAAAGAGAAAAAAAAAAAGCTACATCCACTTCGGTCGATTTTGGAAACGCGCCATCATAAAAAGGCCACCAGATTCTGGGAGATCAATTGGAAAACCGAAACACATGGCAGGGCATTCTTCGGACATACGCCAAGGCCCTCGGAATAAAAAAAAGAAAAAGAAAGAAAAAAAAGAAAAAGGAAACACGACGCCCCTCTCCGGGAGCTGAGGATGGAGAAGATAAGACCCTAGCCAGACTGCATACAAGGCTGTTTCCGAGCATAGTTGCTCTTTCTTAATATTACCAAATAAAATTATTATTTAGTTTATACTAGGCCTGCTTCTTGATATGTACATAAGTATAATATATCCCTTCAGATAAATTATTCAAATTAAATTAGGAAAACTCCCCTCGCCTCCTTTTCAAAAGTTGACTTCTCCTCGAGCCCATGGACAACAACAAAGCCGCCAAAGCAGTACTTATCCTTTCCCTCGTCCCGCAAGAACACTAGCCACTCGCATCCGGAAAGCGACCATATCTCATCTTTCGGTCGCGCTGTGTTGGGAGCGTAAACCACCAGGCCTGAGTCAGTTTCAAACTGTTGCAAGTTTGGAGAAATCTCGCGGGATCCTCGGGGGAGTGTCACAACATGTATGCCCGTCACTCGCAAACTAAGACCTTTGTCCTTGACCGCTTGGTATAGGGATCCTGTATCTCAATCGGCCAATCTGCTAGTAGTGCTAGAGGTACGGGCGATTCTCTGGCCCCATCGGTGAGGTTTTGGAGCTCCAACAACATGTCCCTGTCCTCGCTGCAGTTCCAGTCTGGGACCCATGACGGAAGAAAGTAACCCAGGTCCTTTCTACCGATAAACGCTTGCTCCAGAACGTAGTTTAGATCTTGGTCAATCTCGACGATCCTTCGTGCCGCGTCAGAGTGGACGTGTACAGCCGTATTCTCGTCTGAATAGCTGGGCTTGAAGCCGTAGTCGTCCCGCGCAAGCCCAATGAATGCGTAAATCTTGTCTCTTGTATCCGAGGCCTGAAAGTTCCGCGCGTGGCGGAGAAGAACGCGCAAGTCTCCTACTTGACTGTCTTGCTTGGAACGGCCATTCATCATGGCCGCCACGGTGCGTATCGATTTTTCAACATCCGGAGTGGTGAGCTCCTTTATGAGAGAGTCAACTTGCTTTTCCACCTCTTCTTTGAAACTGAGAATGCTCGTACCACGCCCTGGCTCTTGGTCGCCTTCTCCGGCACTCTGCTGCGCGTGTTGCTGATCAAATTGTTTATCCTTATCGGGCACGATATCCTGGTGATCCTTGCTCTTGAGGCGACTTCTCCACACATCGCACCAAGACCCAGGGTCTGGGGCCAGGCATGCCGATATCCTCTCCCAAGGAGCGCCATTGTCTCCAAACACAAAGTGGACTTTGGGCGAACAGACAAACTCCTGGTATACCCACGACCGTGTCCACCAGGGGGATTGAAGAAACGCCACGAAGGATGCCAGAGTCTCGGGACTAGGCCCTCCATTATAACAATCTTTCCAGAAAACGTCGACAAGACTTGTAGAACCTTGATGTGGCACGTTCGTGAGCCATCCTAACCCAGCGTTTATTTTTTTAGCCTCTGGTAGGTCCCATAATCCGGCCTTTTGTCCGAACCCTCGTGGTTGCGCATTGGCACCGAAGTACGGCGTAGCCGATGTTTTTTCATCGGCGGTCGAAAGGCAGACAAGAGTCGTCGCGCAGCAGGAATAAATGTCGCGCATCATCATGACCTGATGGCCTCTCTCGATATCATCCGACTGATTGATGCAGATTTGGTCAACCCAGAATAAGAAGTATCCATCTCTACAACCGTTCTCTTTATACCAGTAGCGAACAGCACACTTGAGGGCGTGGATGAGCTGCGCGAAGGCATTGAAGACGTGTCCCCCGACTAGGATCCTCGCCGTGTTTTGGGGATCGCCTGCTGCATACGAGAGAGCTAGGTACCGCCCTGTGCACTTGGAGAGCGGCACTCCGTCAAACATGTCGCAGGCAAGGAGTTTCTCTTCGAATGAGACGTGTTGGGATGAAAAGGAATTGATCGATGAGAAGTTAACAGGGGCTGGGTCGTGGCCGCTGGCTTTCCAGGCAGGGTGGTCGACCATATGCTCAGCAAGGGTCTTTTCCACGGGAAAGACCTTGAGGAGACGAATACTAGATCTCTCCCTGTCCAGAGGACAGTATTTGTACTTTGAGTAGAAGGCCTCGTTATACGGCGTGTAAAAGTTGTCTTCCTTGGTTCCCGGCCGAGGGCCCAGCCCAACCTTGCTGAGGGCTAGTGCACTGACGGATGTGCCATAGTCGTCTTTGGATGGCTCCATTTAACTTGTATGGAGATTTGAGCAGTTAAATCATTGGAAGCGTGAGATCCCGACATAGGTGGATAGAGCAGGCTGGAGGAAAACAGTCAGCCGCGATTAGGCATCAATTGGGCCCAACTTTACCCCCCAAACCTAAATTTAGATTGGTAGACAGCAAAAGGGCTCTTTTATCCGGATATTTAGCTATAAGAGTTGTTTTAATTATATATTTAATAGATATTATAGCTTAAAAGTTAATTTTATTAGGCTAGATACTTCTATCTTAAGATATAATATAGCTTTAAAAGTAAAAACTTTATTCATTACATTTTATATGATCTTAAGAATAACCTGCCTATTTATTATAATATTACTTTAATATACTCTAACTCCTGAACCCTTTCTTATATTCTAGGAGATTAGATGCTCATCGGACTAATTACCGAATTCCGAACCTCAAACTCTTTTTGTCCTTATCCGAAGTCCTGAAGAAGCCACGTGAGTGTACGGTAGGATCTTCTAGAAACTTTATCTGTGATAGAACATAATAATAGCTTGTGTGTCATGGCTGGTCAGAGATGAAGCGGGGAAATATTAATTTTGCAATCAGGCTGCAGTTAAGCTTGGAGATGGTGGCTTTATGCAGGCAAGATAGAGCAGCAACTGGATAGCCACCAACCTAAAATATTATATAATCCTGTTATTATGAATAGTTCAATAAAGGCAATCTATGAAATAGCCGTTATTTGTGAGCGCAGCAAAGCGTTGGAACACGCGGATTACTGGGTAATCTTTTGCTCTTTAACCCCCAGCACAGTCTTATGATACTGACTGTGGCTTGTGGCTGCTGACATCGAATACCAGGCCAAGGCAGATTTTTAGCTGCACAGCCGCCTCCATGATTTCAAATCCCCTAACGCTCCCAGTTGCAAATTCTTGCTCTCGCATCGTCAGCTCCATCTGTCGCGCTATCGAGCATCTGAGATGGATCCATTGAGCGTGATTGCTTCTGTAGCGGGAATTGCGACCGCGGCAGGTGAGGTCATCAAGATTCTCGGCCCATATACAACTGCAGTGAAGGACGCGCCCAAGATTGCGGCTGAAGTCTCCACCGAGGCTCTTGCGACCCAAACTATCATCTCTGGGCTAGAACAGCTCATAAGCAACTTCTCCGCCGCCAATATTAGATACGCGTCACTGATACAAGTGGATCAGCTAACCGCGGTGCTTTACGATGGAGTGAAGATATTCTCCGAGCTGTTAGCAGTGCTGCAGTCGCTGCCGCCAATTGAACCCAGTGGCCCTGGTGGAAGCCTGTGGACGCCGATCCAGTGGGTTAGAAAGAAGAGTTCTTTAGCTGCCATACTTGACAGACTGCAGGCATTCAAGTCATCTATTGTCTGCATCTTAAGCATTCTGCAGAGGTACGTTGCCCATCATTTATACTTCATTGAGGTTTACAGGTAACCAACTGAACATAACAAGCGATTCTCAAGCAAGAGCCGAAGAAAGCCAGCAGCAGTTAATTACAGCAGTAGATAACCTGCTGAGAGGCAACACTGATCTGTCTAGGAGGATGATGGGTATGGAAAACACTATCGATACAATGTCGCATCGCCGAGCAACAATCCAGTCCACGAGAGATATGGATATCCGGGAGCGGAAGAGTACATCATCTCGGCGGTCCTCTCTCTTCGAATTTGACTTTGAGCATGATCTGAAATTATCTCGTGTTTACCGCCATGCGAAGAGAGATACCATGGACTTTTCAGCACGCAGCTCTGTGGCCCGCACCCACGCATGGTCGAACTTGTCTGGAATCAGTCTGAGTGACATATCTCACATTTCCGTCCTGGCTCTTCCGTTGTACGTTGAGGACATCTCGAATCCACAGCATTACAATTTTGGGCAGGAAGCAATCCAGCCTACACCTTTACTTGCTCCAACTACCGTTACGAGATCTATCTACCATGACTGCATTGAAGTGCAACTTCAGTTATCGCAGTTTAAATGGTTCGCGCAATTCCAGCAGCAGCTGTCCTCCAAGGATGAAAATCCACTGTCCAATCTGATCTCCATATTTAGTCTCGGGACACCACTGTTGATGCTGTTCGATCAACTCGACAGCTCAAACCACGAGAGATGGAAAGACTTAATCGCGTCGAGTCCATCTGACGAGGTGTCAAAGGTTGCGATAACCGAGTTTGTTGAGGCTTGCATGCAATGCTCGGATATCCCCCCATCCCATTGCGTCACTGGTGCCGAAATTCTACTCGACGATACGACATATCATGTGAAGGTAACACATATACCTTAGATCATTTAAGATAAATCGACGACTAATGTAAAAGAAGGTCATCAGCCTAGTGCGGCTCCTTCTATCGAGGCTAACCAAAGCCGGTATAATTCAAGCGATCGTATTTGAATCTGCACCCAATATCTTTGCCGTGGAGCCCAACCCCGCAGGTTTGGCTGTGGATGCATTCCTCTGCGATGAGAGGCTCTATCTCCAACATCTGGAGAGCCTCTTCGAAAATGCCAAGAAGATCGGATCATCTCGCATCCTTCCCACGGATACTTTCGACCCCTTGTTTGCGCCCGTCGGCCCACTGGTCAATGTTCAAAGAAAGTTTCTGATAAAAGCAGAAATGCTGGTTTCAAAACCGTACTTATGGCAAACTTGGCAATTGGCTTTCCAGGAATGGGCAATAAATTCAAGTGCCTATTATGCCGCCCTCATCACGGGGGAAGCAGAGTCAAAGTCAATGGTCAGAGCTGCATTCTCATCGGCCGATGTTCACGATGTTGAGCGTCGTGCATTATTAGGCGCCTTACTAGCAATACTTGGCCTTCCCTCTCAACGGCTAGACAAATACGATGCTTTTCTCCAAGTATGAGAGCATGTTCCGAGCCATATTTCGCACTAATTGTATCTAGGAACTCACTCAATACGGGCTCCATGAACCTCATTACATAGAATCAGCAAAGGAGAGTCTAAAAATGGTTAAAGAAGCTGTTAAGAATTCCAACATTACTCGGGAGCTTAATCGTGTTAAAGCCGCCCTCTCTAAAGACCAAGATTACGAGACAAATAAGGTTATTTGGGGACTGGGCAAACTGTTGATGTTTGACAAAGTTGATATAATGGGCGCCAGACATGAAAAGGTATGCCCTTTATTGTTTATGTGAATTATGATTAGCATTACACTAATCCTCTGACTCTACTAGAACCAGCTCTATCTCTTCCAAAAAGGTATTTTGCAAGCAGCAGAATCGTTGCTAAAGGATCGGCGAAGGGGTATTCTGGGATACGGGAAGCCTTCTCTTTCGGAACGCCTCCAACGCCGTCTGTCTATTATTCAAATCATTCCTGCAAAGGATGTCAAGCAAGTACAGCCAGTACAGTAAGTATTCCTGTTATCTAGATAAGGTATCAGTGCATTATAATGACTTTTTATAGGTTGAGCCAAGATATAGAAGACGTAAATGGCTGCAAAATCAAGTGGATGGACGATGGTAAAGAACGCAGCATCTCCTTTACTCCTAGTTCCAAAACACGGAGTCTTGAATGGATAGATCGAGTCACAAAGGTTAAACACCAAAATCGACCCGAAGTCCCTTCTCGCAAATTGCGGCCCACGGCCTTGAGAGAATACCCATTGGTGTTGCTGGGTGCAGACGGGTGTGGAAAATGTGATCTCACTATTCAAGCAAGTCGACACATGAATATTTGTTGCCGTTTTGGCTGAAGCTAACAGTTGCTCAAGTTCGTAAACCCCGATCTTTGCGATCAATTTGACCCCTCCAAGGAAAACACATATTGTAAATCATGCTTCATCGACAATGAGGTTGCTATCATCGACGTGATTGACACGACTGGGCAAGAAGAGTATTGGGCAATGATACAGCAGTATATAAGACAAGGAGAAGGTTTTATGCTCGTTTACAGTGTCACGAGCCGTCAGAGCTTCGAAGAAATCACCACCTACTATCATCAGATTCTCAAGCTGAAGGACAAGGATCACTTCCCGATGGTTATAGTTGGCATTGACTGCTCCCAGGAGTCGCTCAGAGAAGTATCAGCACAAGAAGGTCGATCCTTAGCAGAGGAATTTGGTTGCATATTCGTCGAAGTAGATGCCAAGTCTCGTGTCAAAGTCGATGCGGCGTTCTTCGACTTGGTACGGGAGGTTCGACGGTATCGCCGTGATATGATCGGGTATTAATAACAAGTCTGGTGACTTTTGAGACCTATAATACAGTTCCTGAATATCATTGCTAAATCACTGTTCTGGTATCCATACTCAAAGCCTCCAAGCTCGGGTACGGAAATTTAGATTACTCAAGATCATCCAGCCCAAGAATAAGTATCGAAGTCCCTCCATCCCACTCTATGAAGTAGAAGCTAACCCGATTGCCCCCAATCTGATTTTAGCCACTCCTATCGTATTGACTACCAGAAATGCAGTATTGTCAAGAAGCAGCGAATGCCTGGTCACAAGTCAGGTCGAAATGTTAACCTATATCAGTATTCTCTATTTTCGCTTATGTTAGGAACAATTCAGCTAATTAAACTATAAATAAAGCATATAGTCTCCACTTAGCACCCGTGCTTCTCCGGTAACACGAGATAAGATAAGACAGAGGAAAAGTGCAATAAATATTACACTAGATTCTAGATATAGCTGTTATTATAGGGGAAGGCGCTTCTTTATCTATACTACCTAGATTTTTAGCCTTGCGTATAATTGTAGCAGTTAATAAAGTATTATAAATTTAACTATACTAGTATTAATTTAATCATTATCTTTTAAGATAATACCTAGGCATCTATCGGTTGGTAACACATCTTCCACAAATAATATTGGAAGAGGTACACCAAACTCATCTAGATCTCTCCCAATACTACACCACATCAAGATAGGGCCAACATCCAAGGGAACTATAGAATAAACGCAAGCGATGTAGCGGCATGATCCGCGTACAGGAGATACCAGCACACCAAGTGCAAGGTGTGACTTTGCAGCCTTTAATCCAACCTTGAGAATCATGCATTTCTCAGGCTCTTCCAGAGCGGCTAGACAGCGAGCAATAACCGCAGGGTGTGAGCTCACTGGAAGAATCGTATCACAGTCTTGTCGCCGGACCGGAAAAACGGCGAAGAATCCCTCAGCTACACCATCAGGCGTAACTACCAATGGCGTTAACTCGTCTCCATTGTTGGGGTCAATCCGTGGGAGGCGGTAGTCCTTGTCCATGTCGAATATGGAGGGCGGACACCACGACCAACCTCCATAGCGTGTCATGGGGATCTGGTCGTGGAAGATGGCTGTGCGTTGTATTCCAAAGTCGCCTAGCTCAGAAAGGATGCTGCGTGTGAGTTGCGGCGTCGTCATGGAGGAATCAATGTTTGTCTTACGAAGCACCAGCAGACTCGCAACGACGACTCGATCTTTTGCCCACGTCGTGGACCTTGTCTCCAGGATGCGTTTAAGTCCTGAAAAGTCTCCGATATTAACTAGAAGCTCCTTGATAATACGGGATGCGCTCATCTCAGCCAGTATTGGTATGTGTCTACTTGTCTCGGTCAGACTGTCCTCATCCCAGACGATGTCTTCGATGTCAACCAAGAAGGGTCCTATGTCGTTACTTGCCACCGGATGCTTGAAGATGAACTTGATCTTCCGGTCACCGTTTCTGCAAGAGTAAAGCTCTGCCGCAGTCCAACCTCGAGTAAACCAGGTCGATAGGACGATTGCAATGGCGGCCTCGTGGCGCCCTGGATATGGTAATGAAGCCAAATCTTGATCATGGATGACTAGATACTTGGCCTTTTGGAAGTTCTCGAGCATTATATCTAATGCCTTTCGTCTGGAGTCCTTATGAATGGGAAGACAGATTGAATCCCACCAGAGACCTTTGCATCCAAGAGTCCCAGCGATGCTAGACCAGTACTCGAGAAGACAACTGTTTACCTCTCCTTGCTTTCTGGCTCCGACTCCCGTTCCGTCAGACCAGACGTGTGAAACAGCCATATAGGCATCGTCAAATCCAGCGAGTCTCAGATGACTCACTTCACCATCTCGGTATTCTGGTGGCCGATCGGAAATATCCCAGGCGGTCTGAAGCCATGCAATAGGCCGCTCGACTGCCCGGAACGCATCGGCAAGAATTTCAACATTTACCTGAACTACAGGGCAATCCTGTCCCTGACATTTGTGCAATTGGGATACGCCGGTAGATTCTTCGTGGGCGAGAAGGCACATCTGCTCGTTGCAGTCGTCATGCCTTTTTCGTAAGGGCTGAAAATTCAGACAAGGCTCGAGTAGATGGCAGAGTATTGACTGCATGCTGTCATATTGACCGCCTCTGGAAACAGCTAGGTTCCATACCCAGTGGGGACAGATGTTCAGCCGCTGGAAAGAAGGCTCCTGAATAGCCTTGATTGCCTGACGAATATGTTCTCGCAGGCGTAGGTCGTGAATGAAAGGCCATTGAGATTCCCATTGCGCCTGTCGTCCGACTATGCTCTCGGGGACCCATAGATAGCGCAGCCAATCAATTACACTTATAATTTCCATCATTACTTGTGTGTCGTCCTCAGCATGGGGGCCATCAAGTACCCGAGAGAAGATGAAGCGGCCTACATCGATACCGGACAGAGGAGTTGAACGCGGGACGGTTTCTGGAGATAACGAGGCAGTTCTAGTATTGAAGATTAGTTACTGGCGCTGCATTAAGAATAGCTTTCAGAAACATACGGGTTACGGAAGGCGGAGATGAGAAGTTCGAAAGCTGCCTTTTGACTTCCAGGGAACCAGCATCCCACAAGGGTCATTACGCAATCACGAAGTTGCTCCCATCGACAAGGGGGAACAGCAGGATTGAGTCTTTGTCGAAAGCTCTTGCAGAATGGCGAAAAGCACTTCTTGAGCCCTAAGCCATGGAAGAATGCAAATACAATTCGAAAGAGCTGATCCTTGGGAGACATTTTAGGATCAGAGGGTCGCGGCGACTTCATTGAGGTCTGGAATTCACTGACTGCCTTCAATCGTCGACCGAGTGATGTCTGTGTGTACCATCCTGCGTTGGGGCATGTTTCAAGAAGTGAGTCGCTAGGCTCAAGAATGTCTGTATAAATACCGACATCTCTCTTCCAGGGGCTATTTCCGACAGGCCGAGACTCTGTACTGACATCCATTGCCTTGAGAGCGAAAGAAAGCGATGATGGTTCTATGAATGTAACAAATCCCGCGTGTGGCACAAAGAGAGGAAGAGGAGAGAATTGGCAGCCAAAGTGGGTGCTCAGCCTCATCGACATTCTTTCAGCTGCAACCGGATAAATTGCAACTGAGACTGTTGGGTCCCATCAAGTAAGCTAATGCGACAGCCACCTAAAGCCGTATTTCGCTCAAATGAGGCCCCCTATGGTGGCTGTGCGGGGTCTGCATCCGGGAAAGGTGGCATCATTCAATTGGTAACTGGGTTGAAATGGCATGAGTAAGTCTAGGCAGCAGTAACCAAAGTGTTTCTTGCTTTCTGACCAAGACACACTTCCCTGTGGAATCTATCTATGTCAGTTGCGGTTGAGCCTTGTGGCTGAAGGCTTGTTATCCCACCGTACCTGAGTAAGTGTGAGTATCAGGAATGTCTCAAAAGTCAAGGCATCAAACTATTAATATTTTCTGGGTATCGACATATATATAACATTCGACACGAGTACATACATAACAGCGAAAGGGCCCATGTCCGTCAAAGCTTGTGTGACAATTAGAGATTGTAATTTCCAAGTCAGCCTCAGTCGTCAATCATGCGGTGCAACACAACAAACGTCATTCACCCATATGAACAACACTCTACATGTCTGCTTATGACGTGTCTAGTATGTGCCTCAGACTGACAGTGCTATAAGGAGGCTCCCAATTCACATGCTTCTGTTCTATAAAAGTAGCGCGTAGACAGATCAGCACAGAACTCACGACCTATTCAGAGCTACGCATTATAGTCCCAATGGTCATCATGTCTTCAGGCAACTCAAACTACAATGCTGCCGCGATGGAAGCTCGAGCGTTAGTCCATGACCGTCTACATATTTCTCTTCAGCTAACCCTAATTTACCTTTAGAGACGCCTTCTTCAAAGAGAGACTTATGACAAAAGCCCTTTCGAATTGGAGAAGAGCTACACCGAGTCCGCCTCAGCTGACGGGCCCCTCCCGACCACCGCAGCAGCAGCCACGCTCGCAAAGAGTACAGCAGCAACGGCCTCAAATGCAAACACAGCAGCAGCAGGCACGACCACAGCCCCCAAGGTCTCAAGGCCAGCCTCAATCTAGATTGCAACCACAACAACAGCAATCTCCAACCCCAGCACAATCAACTCAGTCTAGATCAAGACGCCAGTCTTCAACGCCAGCCCAACCCACGGGAGCTCAATGGACTCAACCCGTAACTCAGTCGCAACCACAATACCAATCACCCCGGTTTAGGCCATCCACAGCCCAAACTCGATCACAGCCAGGGAATCGGGTTCAGCCACAGCAAGCCGCTCAACAACTGAGAACTCAGGTTCAGGCACCGGCACCGGCACGCACACAAACTCAAAGTCCGCCACAGCCACAGTTACAGACTCAGGTACAGTCTCAACCATGGGCTCAAACGCAACCGCGACGTAGATCACCAGGGGCAGGATCAACCAGAGCCTCGGGCTCATCACAGCAGTCAGCAAGGACTGGCCGCCAGCGCAAGAAGGGGAGGATATGATAGCAGACGGGCATTGTCTTCTTAGAACTTCACAGATCTCAAGAGCTGCTGAATGAACGTTGGATGTGGCTATCAAAGCCTTCTACTCAAGTACTAAATACAGAAACAGGGCCTTTTAACCAGGGAATTCTGGGATCACCCGGCTTGGCTTGAACGAAATTTAGGTAATGCGGTAGGATTTAGACTATCTTTTGTACTGTAGGGCAAAAGCGAAGGCGAAAGTAGGCTTTCAGATGCTGCAGGATGTAAATGAGGTAGACAGGAGATACAGTGGATAAATTGTTAATAAGTTTCTGCTTCCAAATTTAGTCAGGTGTTCCCTAATGGCTCTCGATTAACTCTACAGAGTCAACGACCATAATTTTGTAGTCCCTTCTGAATCTTGTTGCTGCTCTGGTTCTGGAAAAGGGGAATCGTATGGTATATCATCAACTCGAATGCCGTGTCGGTTCTCTTGATGCCCTCTGTGTTTAACTCCCTGCCAGGAAGGGATATCTGGAGCAGCAACCCGCATAGAGCTAGAGAACACGGGGAAGAAGTTTGGCAACAGAGATGCGCCAACAGATGGGTACTTCGTTTCGGCTGCCTTGAGGACCTCTGACACAGACTTGCCTCTCAACACTTCAACCGGTTCGAGATGAAAGCTGAGTGCTCATGGCTTTCTAGGTACTGCCCTCGCAATGATATTTTGGACGCTGCCAAGAAGTCCTACTCCCAAAACATCTGGATAGGGTAGTTATTATTGACTTTGATCAAAGAATAAGTTTCGGTAACTGAGAGAAATGTGGCCACTCACACCAGGTCTGCTGGCTTAATCCCGCTACTGTGATCAAGAGAGCCAGCCAAAGGACTGCAAAGGCTGCGGAAAGAATTCTTGTCAAGATTGGAGCCGTCGTTGTTCTTGTTCTCGAAGCCAAAATTTCAATATCTAGTCCTATTCCTTGGCCCCCAAGAATGGTGATTGCATGTCGATAACCATTCCCTCAAGTCAGTGTTACTGTTGAACCACCTAGTCTTGGACTCGCCCACTTTTCCTGCTTCCACTGAGGTAAGGAACTACTAAGCAGGGAAAGAAGGGTGCCAGAAGCAGTTATAAAAAAGGGCTGCCATGCCGCTTCCTCTGAAAGAGCCTAGGGGATTCTAGATATAGATAGATAGACTGCGATAGATACCCAGCTAGCAATCCAAATCCAATCGATGCTCACGACACTCCTGCGGTGCTCATCATCGACAGCCCTATACACTGAAATTCTCAGTGCTTCCCAGCTTCTTTTACCGCCATGGCCCTTGGGAGATGGGGAGCTCACGGGTAGAAGCCTAGGTCGGTGCGGCGACCCAACCGGAGACACATGTTCCGTCGCTCTGTTTTCCCTCTCGCGATCAGCAGCAGCGTCGAGATCCCGGAATAGGCGCCCGAGTACTCAGCTACTGTTCTGTCTTATGAACTGAGATTGAGTTCCAATGACAAGCAGATTTCGAATCTCAGACTACGGCATCAGCTGTCCATCTGGTGTGCTGTGTCAGGCAACTAGGCTTCTCAAGAAAAGGTCCAAGAGTAGAGGGACTCATACCACCGAGGACGTTAAGAAGAGCATTGGCGCTATACGCTACCCAGCCAAAAGAGAAAGCCACCGGGGTGACAAGTCGCCCTGATAGTTGAGCAATAGCCAGCTGAACCGTCTCTGGGCCCAATAGCAACAGGATGGATAGGACATCGCTTGAATTGTGCCACTGTTGCGCTAAAATATGGGATGCCATAGTAAAAGTCTTCAACAACAAGCTAGTCCTCGATGGGAGGAAAGATAATATGAGCAGAAAGAATAGTAACAGTTGAAATCAAAGAGACTGGGACGCCATCAACATAAGCTTGATAATACCGTTAGCTTCCAGCACGAGTGAATAAATCTACCAATGACAAGTATCTCAACTTATTGAACTTCTACTGCGTTACGGGTTTGCCTAAAGGTTCCTGCGGAGATCATTCCGGCCACCATGCATTTCTAATCCTGAAAGGGTAGACAGTAGTTCTATTGTGGACAAAATCATAGGGCTGAGCCTTTAAGCTGGCTATAGATAGCAATACACTCAATCAATCTACTGCTTTACAGTTTGACCACGATACACGGCCCTTTCTTCATTTCCGTATTAGGTATATGGATACATGAGATAGCTACCTAGACGCCCGTGGTCACAGGGCTGGCACACTATCTCCTCCCACTAGACCGAATCCGCACGCCGTCTCTCGAAATCTTCAAGGATTCGTCACTATCTAGCATCTCCATAATGTTGAACTTTGTGGTGAATGTATCGGGGTGATCAAAATCTACGGTTTTCAACTGGCGTTCCAGCTGCTGTCGGTAGATCTCCTTGGCCTCGTCCCTCTTCCCTGTCGATACCATGACCGCCGCGAGCTTGCTCATAACGACAAGCGTGTTGTAGTGCTCTGGCCCCCACAAATCGTCGCTCAGCGCCAGGGCAACCCAGAACAGTCTCTCGGCGGCCGCCAGGCTTCCCTCGAGCCGCAATGCCATAGCCAGATCCGTCAGGGTAGTCAGCGTTTTGGCGTGATAGGGGCCTAGTGTGTTCCTTCTCGATTCGAGCAATACCCAGAGCGCATCCTCGCTGCCTGTCCGATCCGCATCGCCCGGTTGTTCTGCCTCCTTGCTCCGACCAGCTTCAGGAAAGCTCGGACGTTCTACCCCCAAGACCTTTTCCAAGGGCTCGTGTTTCCAGCGCCGGAAATACGCCGCCTGTCTTGCGTTCTGCGAGGTTATTGCCAGCTCCTCTTTGCTGTTGCGGGTCAAGCTGTTACCTGGCCCATATTCCTCTTCGGCCGTGGCCACCTGCTCCCGGCGCAACTCCTCGGCCTCTTCGTACCGTCCCTGCTTCTCTAGATTCCCCGCAAGGAAGCTAAGAGCTACAATTACGCATATGGCGCTACTTCCACGCTCTTCTTCCAACGCTTTTCGGAACAGCTCCTCTGCGATCCGGTACTCTCCCTCGCGCTCATTAGCCCTCCCGAAATTTTCGTATCCTCGCTCGAATGCATTTTTAGCTTTCTCCCTTTCTTTCTGGAGTTTCTTTTCGTGCCACGAGTCGATTGGCAGGTGAACGTGCGAGTCTGACTCCGCTACGTCCCGATCGAAAGGGACAGGGGTGAACTCCCAGTTCCGGCTATCTACGGTGACGAGACCCTTTTCCTTATCGATTCCAATTCCTAGCTCCTCATGATAGCATGTTCGCACCTTGGAGTTGTCGATTGCATTGAGAATAGCCCGTCGGATGCGTATGCTTGGCACAAGTCGTGAAAGGATGAGGAGAATCTCAAGCCACCCAATGACGAGCTCGCGGTCGCTGCGATTGGTGCATCTATACCCATGCCTGTTCAAGACATATCGGACACCGTAGCCCTTCATCTCCTGGAGGTGTCGCATGAAGAGGTCCATATCCACGCGAGATATCGGCTGAGCACGGTTGCGTGTGAATTCGGCGGCTTCAAAGAGCACCCATAGGCGGGGCTGGAACTGCGGAAACTGCCAGGTGAAGGCACAGTCTCGGACCAGCCGGGGGATACTCTTCAGCGCTCGTGAGAAGTACTCTTGCTCCGTTTCGGTACGTGCCCACTGCGGCAGACACGTGAAGTCGACCCAGAAATAGGCGGCTTTTCGCCATAACCCAGCACCAAGGCGCTCTTGTATGGGCTTCAAGTCCGAGCCTCGACGGTCAGGGTTTCCAGGCCCGTGCCAGAAATGGCTCAGGAAGATGCAGTCGTTGGGGTTCGCGAAGCCATCCTCAATGGGCAGGAGAATGTAGTCGCCTAACCGTTCACGACTCCATTTCTTAAAAGCCTTTTGTCGCAGAAATGCCTTGCGGAGCTGAAAGAACCAGTACTGTTGATCCCTAAAAGTGAGGAAGTCGTCCAGCGTCTCCAGACTCCGGAGTAACCTGGACTGTTTTCTGATGGCTAGCTTCTTACCACTTGTGGACTTGTTGCTTTCCCATGCCGCGATGCTGCGTTCAACAAGAGAGCGGAAAGGTGGGTCAGAGCCGGCTGCAGTTGGCACTCTCAGTATAGTCATGGCCCTAGGAAGTCATGTTAGTGGTTGGATCTGTTGAGTGTATTTCGGGGTAGTGCAGTAGTCCTGTGCCACGTAAGGACGACGACTTACATGGCTGCTTCGCTAGCACGGTTTTGGTGACACTTACTCATCTGAGCTTTTATTGCCGCTGCTAGTAGCGTCCTCATCCCCACTCATGTCGCTATCAACCTCCCTGGGTATCTCCAGTACAGGTTCCGGGCACTTTCCCGTGAACTCGGCAAGTCGCACGGCGGCTGCATTGGTAACCTCGGCGTTGGTTCCACTCATGGTTCCTCTCACGTTCTGGTAACTCCGCAGGAACTGGGACATATTCATCGACCTGAAGCCGGCCAGCAGATCTCTTGGTATCGGCAGGCCATGCTTGGATGCAAGAGCTTGTCTCAAGGCGAGTGAATCTTGTGGCCCCCGAACTTTAGTCAGCTCATCCTGAATAGCCCTGGTGCTAGGGTGATCCTGGCCGTGTGCGTTCTCGGTCAGTTCCAGGGCTCTCAGCAGCACGGAGGTGGCGAGATAAGGATCTCCTTTCATCAAATACAAGTTGGCTATGTTCCTCATCGTCTTGATAGTGCGCTCATGCTGGAAACCGAATGCCTTCTCGCACAGCCGCACCTCCTCGTCCAGAACCTTCATCGCCTCGTCGTACTGGTGTAGGCTGCACAGAGTCTCACAGAGGGTGTCGAGGGCGGCGATTGAGGCGGGGTGGTCAGCCCCAAGGTTCTTTTCCCTTAGCTCAAACAACTTCCGAAATATCTTCTCGGCATCTTCCGATATGCCATCGGCGTGGAGAGCGGCATACAAGAAATCCATGTTATTCCACAAAAGTTCTTGGTCATCCGGTCCTCGTGTTGGTCTGAATTTCCCCACCCACGATTTTCCAACATCTCGGGCTTCGCCAAACCAGCCCTTTTTCCCGAATGCTTGGAATCGTTTAAGCATATTTACAGCGTCCTAGTTCGATAGTGAGCTGGGAGACGCCAATGCCACCGGACGGCATAGTGTAAGTCGATCTCCTGAGATTAAAGTATGTGTTGTTTGAAGCGTAGGGAAATAGAAATAGAAATTTACATTACGCCCAGATCGGTCATCAGCATGGGCCAAAACGGAAGAGTCACTGAGCGGGGTATCGTTTATTGCACGTGGACTAAGGCCAATGAAAGACTTCCTTGGCCTTTATCGGAGTTTGCTTATCAGCGCCCAATCAGCTGAAATGCATAGTTTCCCTGGTGCGAAACCTTAGGCACCTATGGGTGAGCGACTTGTCCTTAACACCCTTCCATTTTAACGGCATGGCCCACTACATGGCTTGCTTAAATACCCTTAAGCACTACCTATATTTATAACAAGGGGCTAAGCTTATCAATGTATAAAATACTCCTTAGTTTTTACTTTTCATTTAAAAACATTTAAATAATACAACTTCTGTTTAGACTATTAACTTGTATATTAATATATTAACGACATTGCGCTTTGAAGCTAGCCACACCAGTGACTTCAAGCTGAGGCTGCAAACAGCCCTCCGGATCCGCACTCGTCAAAATATCAATAATACCCCCATCATCACAGTCATCGTTATTGTAGATGTACACCGAGCACTTGTCGCTGATCTCGCCAGTCGTGTAGGAGCCGAAGGAACCATTGCGGATTCCCTGGGTACACTCTTGGGTTCCATCACCGCTGTAGGTGTCGCGGGCACCGGTGCATCTCTCGCTACTTTGATAGACGCTGAAAGACCATGCTGGATCTTGGCGCGTGGAGAGGGAGGAGGAGGGGTTGGGGCTCATGTGGATGGCGGCGGATTGGCTGAGGCCGAGGAGGGAGGTGATGGAGAGGATGGTTGTGAACTTCATGTTGAATTGTTGGCAAGACTTGATAGTGCGAAAATGATGAGCTTTTGGCTGCCCTCTTTGCTCTGGTGTTGTATGATTGTGTGAATCTGTAGAATATTGCGTATGGTGTATAAGCTATGAAACTTCTGTCTCTGAAGATATGCGGGTAAGATGCTTTGTTTGTGATGTCTGTATACTCTAGTAGTTGAAGACGATCTGACCTCTATATACTGCCCAACTACTCTCATCTTCCTCATTGCTTCCCTACATACATTTATCAGATGATGCAATTGATCATCCCGAAAACGCCTGGTCACAAAGACATCACAAGCCGGTTTCTGTAAGAGACGCAATGATGACTCTCATCAGATCCATCCGATGCGATAATCAAGTCATTCATCATCAGCCTTGATCCTCAAGAGCACGACGCCGAAGACTGAAGGAGCCTACTAGCCCCCAATATCCACTCGCATGTCTTACAACTGCTTACAAGAAGTATCATCTGTGACGATTAGACGTCTGGTCACCATTGGGGTCTAGCGTAGTTCAAAGGTTCATCGACCGAGCCGCGTGGGGTTAGAGTTTAGTCACATTGGAGATGGATCGGCCCGCTATAGTAAGCGTAGCGAATACTCCGGTGTAATCCTTCGGCGCGTAAGACGACGATCGCATGCATGTCGGACACTCTGTACGCCTTGCGGGTAGATAGCTGGTGCCTTGTCTCCGCTGGTGAGCGTATAGCCTCATTCAGATTTGGGTATGAGCATCGCAGGAAGGACTTTTGTCGAGAGTGAGATTTTGATACCTTTCTTTGCAGACTTCCATCTCGATTCCTCGGGGCTACTGAGTCATGGAAATATTGAAAAATGACTCGTTTGAGACCTGCATGTCCGAGAATGAGCGTGAATGGATGAAGCATTTTCTTGGCGCTTACAGCTGAAGCTGATCAGGCTGTGCAGACATCAGTATGACGTTCATCACTGCAACATCTCATCCATTGAAACAGGCAATTAGGTAACCAATCATAGGCATTGAAGAATGTGTCCATTACTGGAAGTATAGTATATGCTTATTTCTGACTACTATGGTGACGGCTTAACGTCCTACTTGCCCTCCAAAGCCTCCACCATCTCTGACGTAGCTTTGCCCTCCTGCTGCAACTGCTTAGCAAGCTCGATAGCTGAAGTACCAGCACCGCCAGCAGGATTAGGATCAGCTCCATGTTGCATCAAGATTCTAACTATAGCGACATGTCCCGCCCTGATAGCCACGCGAAGAGGTGATGTGCCAGTTCCCACAGAAGTGGCATCGCTCTCAGGCCGAGCCCCCTTCTCCAGTAGATACCGCATCATAACCTCATTACCCCGCCTCGCCGCAGCAGCAAGTGCACCGGAACCCTCAATCTTAGCACCATACTTCAACAGCAGGTCAATAGCCGCCGTATCCTTGTACAGCCCTGAAACTAACGCAAGCGGATACGCAGCTGCATCAGGCTCCTGGTTAGGGTCCGCCCCAGCCTCAAGAAGAAAGCGTAGAAAGTCAACATGTTGTCTTCCCATGCATGCAACGATGAGAGGTGTTCCCCGCATGTCGAACTGCATGTTGATCACAGACGGATCCTTGGTGAGCAGGGCCTGCATAAGCGGGATGGAGCCCGTGTTGATACCTGCTCGGACGATTTCCTCGTTGAGAGGGATCGAGGGGTACTTTGCCAAGAGGAAGCCGACAGCATCGCGTTGGCAATTCCTTACGGCTGTTGTGAGCACCTCTTGGATGGTTTCTGGTGATGGAGTTTCTTCGGTGGTTGAGAGGAGGATTCTCATTTCTTTGGCATCTCCGGTTGAAGCCAGAGCGATGAGCTGATCTTTGACCGAGTCTGTCATTTTTGCGTTGTAAATGATGAATTTCTTGGTGACGGGTTGTAGTGGGATGCAAGGTCTGAGTACGCTTCCTGCCGTCCTCATCCTTCGGCACTTTTTATGATCGACGTTGTTTTTCGTTTGTCATGTACGTGGCAACATCCCATCCTGCATCACATGAGGCTGTACACTTCTCACGTGAGATTTCTGATCGGCAGTATTTGATTGACTAGGAAAGACGTCATTCACGGCGAGGCATCGAGGCTGTGACCCCGCCATCGAGGGGGCGGCACGGGAGAGATTGGCATAGCTGAGCTGACATCCATCCTTCGGGTGCTAAATTAGTCTTCCGTTTGGCTTGCTCCTTGCATCGGGGATTATTCCACCGACTTGGCATACTGAGGCTGACTTTTTGCGATTCCGCTTTGCTGGCGGTTATGTTGATCTATACTCATCACGAGCGTGATAGTGATTGTGATGATATCTGTCTCAGAACAACAATCAAGTTCATCGTCAACGATCTCGATCTTGGGAAAGGAACTTTTGAGTATGCCGCGGTCAGATGCGTATGGAGCCCGCTGATAAACTGGAGATCTGAAAGTATGCAAGGAAGCTCTGTATGATACCTTGGCGCGATGCTCCAACGCTGGGAGACAACCAAACAATGCTCCGTGCTTTCTGGTAGGTTTCCAGAAGCGGCCTTGACAATGGTATAAAGACGGTTCCAATTCGCTCCATTTCAACTCTATCACATCAAGGCACCATTCAAACAGTACCATAGCCTCTCGCTTCACCCCCTTTCATATCACAACACCCAATTTTACCAAGCCCCAACCCTCAAAGCATTCAAAATGAGACTCTCAAACATCATCACCCTCACCCTCGCCTTCATCGCCCCAACCACCATCCTCGCAGCCCCAGCAAACACCCTCCACCGCCGAGACTGCCCCTCCGTCGACACCATCCGCCAATGGATCCGCGACAACGCCAGCGTCGGCGAAAACACAATCTTCTACACCGCCGGCGCCAAACAAGAGCAGGCCAAAGCCTTCGCCGAGCAAAAGGTCACAGACAGCAACTACTGGGGTAAAGTATTCGACAACAATAAGTACCTCGACTGGATTGAGGAATGCGGCGAGGGGCCGGAGCAAGATAAGCTTTTTCCTCGTATGGGAGAGGCTCTTGCTAGAGAGTCTAGTGGAACGGCGTATGTGATTATGATCAAGGGGAATGCTATTGCGAACTTTTGGAAGGATAATGAGTATCCGTATCTTGATGAGAATGGTGTCAAGATCATTGCTGTTAATGCTGAGGACTTTGATGATCAGAAGGATTATAATGGTCAGCCATTCAAGCGAGCGATTGTGTTTTAGATTGCAGTCATTGGCACGTTTACTTGAATAGTAGAAGCATTGAAGGAGATATAGGCAGAAGTACTGTAGGACGGTCAATTATCTATCGCTGGTATACGGGCGGATACCCTAGATTAAGCTCAGGTAGCTAATAAGACTCCATTCACGCTGGTATACATAGTACATCTTAAGTATATATAGACAGACTAGGTCTTATCAATACATCAAGAACAATAAAAGACCACAGCAATCAATCTGATGACAAGCCTTACGGGACCAAGGGTCTTACAGCGATTGGATAATTGATAACATCATGGCTCGCCAGTATCAGATCACTGTATCATGTTTTGACCCCGCCTGTTTTTGTGCTCAGGCTTGCAGCTGTTGGTCCTCCCCTGTCTCGCGGATGCAGGATTTCCATCCCCACGGAATCCAAAGCGTCCAACTGGGGGATGTAACCTTGCACAAAGGATCAGAGATCCACCACTCTGCCTGTTTCAGCCATTCACATTCATCTGCAGAACGAGCAGTCACCATTGGGTAGACCTTTATGGAGTACTTGACATAAGACGCCCAACGTATTATTCAGGAATTCGAAGGGTCAGTGGCCACATGAGATCTCTTTAAGGGCAGACTCTAATTGCAATCACAAAGGCTGGGAGGAGATGAGCCTTAACTAACAAATTGTTCGGCAATAGTGCGTGACGTAAACATGGTACCGTGACACATGCTGCTCTCCGGCACAGCACTGGCCTGTAAATACCTCGTTCCTCCAGGGTTAGTTCGCAAATCAGACCACGAGCGGATAAAGTGCCAGGATGGAACCAACAACCAACATGTCTCAAATACAAACGACCCCGCCCGTACTCCCAACATTGCATTTGACTTCTCTATCTGCAAGACTTATCACCGACGTATTTCAAGGCGCACAAGATGGCGAATGACAAATCTAAAAGTTCCTCGCCAGCTGCAGAGCAATCACCTCCTCGGGATGCCGATAGTCCTGAAGAGGCTCTTCTCGTAAGTGCGACGACGGAACGGCGGGCCAGCGCTAACGTCAATGACTAGGAAGCGGGTGATGACGACTCAGCACTTGGAGTTGTAAGGTCTCAGGCTTCATCATGGTAGCAATGGCAGCTAATTGGATGGTTGTATTAAGACCGATGATGAGTTATCGACCGCATCTTTGCGCTCCAGTATTTACGAATACCATATGATTAATGGTCGGGGATATCATAAAGATGAGAGTGAGTCAGGACCAGCTACTTAACTTATCTTATGCTAATTGGCATCTATAGAATACTGGCTCCCAAGTGATCAGGTATTATCCTCCCGTCCTTTTCGGTACTCTGTCTTCACTAATATCCTCACAGAATGAATCAGAGCGCCTAGGTAGACATAACTACCGTCTACTTGGAAATTCAAAGCTGACGACGCAACAGATCTTCAGAACCACCAATTACTCTTGACATTCGGCGGCAAGAGATATTTCTCGCCCAACGCTGACACAGCAAAGAGAGTCCTTGATGTCGGAACCGGCACGGGGATTTGGGCAATCGAGTTTGGTATGAGAAATACTGGCTGAATGGTTTACCTGAGCTGACCTTAAAATTGCAGCTGATGAACATCCTCATGCCGAGGTAAGATGATCGATCCAATTTTGTTTGCGGAAATAAATAACTGAATGCGTAAGGTCTTTGGCATCGATATTGCTCCTATCCAACCGGATTTGTAAGCATCCAATCTTGAGAGGCCGAGCCATCCTCTGATGATATTCCAGCGTCCCCCCAAACTGTACCTTTGAGATCGACGACGCCGAGAAGGAGTGGACATGGACTAAGCCCTTCGACTATATCTTCGTCCGTCTCATGATGGGCAGCATAGCAGACTGGGACAAGCTAAGCCGCCAATGCTACGAGTATACCACTCCAAACTCCAAGATCTCGGCTCCTCACTAACAGCGTCCAGCAACTTGGAACCCGGAGGCTGGCTCGAAGTTATCGACCCAGTATTCCCCGCCAAATCCGAAGACGGAACCCTCAAGCCCGACTCCCCCCTGCACCGATGGGACGAACTAACCGCCAAAGGCGCCTTAGCTCTCGGCCGTCCCTTCGACGAAGGCGTCAACCACGAGAAGCGTCTTAAAGAAGCTGGCTTTGTCAACGTCACGAGGAAGGCTTTTAAATGGCCTACAAACACTTGGCCCAAGGATCCGAAGTTTAAGGAGATTGGGCTCTGGACGCTTGCTAACATTGAGAGGAATCTTGAGACTATTAGTAGCTTTCTGCTGAGGCAGGGACTTGGAATGAGTCAGGAGGAGATATTGGTGTTTATTGCGGAGGTTAGGGCTGAGATGAGGAATTTGAAGGTCCATGCTTATTGGGAAGTGTAAGTGCAGTAGACGCTGTGTGTTGATAGAGCTGACTGTTGTGTAGGTTCGTTGTTACCGGGCAGAAGCCAGAGGAGCAAGCCTAACAGTAGGGGCACCAACTCAAGAGTGCAGAAACAGGAAAGCTGCCTTCATCATAGTACGAAATAGGATCACAGATACGGAATCATTTCTTCAAAAATTATTCAATACATTACATATGACCAGAACAACACCCGAAAACATTCTTATGCCTATTGCATTGACGATCCACTCCGTGAACTCCAGTTATAAAGGTAACAATAAAAAAGACCCCCTAAGCCAACATAACATTTAAGGCGTCGCACCAGCCATCAAATTCGTCCTCTCCTCCCTTTTCGCCTGTTTCAGCGTCCTCACCCGTTGGATACTCTGCCACTTCTTCTCCCTTCTCTTATCTCTCAAACACATCCCCACCAACACCGCCATGCACCCGGCAATACACGCCCCAAAGAAAGTCGCTACGACAATACCCTCCGTTCCGATCTCGTTGTGCTGCTCCATGCAGACTGTAGCGCCAGAGTCGGGGTGGATCGTGCAGAAGAGACCGGGGGAGCAGGTGCTGGATGTCATGCGGTTGGTGATGCATGATGCGCTTTCGGTGCGGCCGTCGGTTGTTATGGAGCAAACGACGCTGGTTGAGACTGTTGTGCTGTAGCAGGATGCGCCGGGTTCGGTGGCCGTGATGCTGCTGCTTGATGTGGAGGTTGAGTCGCTTGAGGTTGAGGTGGAGGTGGAGGTTGATTCGACGGTTGAGGAGGATTCTTGGGTAGTTGTTTCTTGTGTTGTAGATTCTTCGGTCGTCGACGTGGGCTCGTCCGTCGTCGTAGGCTTATCCTCTGTTGTAGTAGTCTTTTCTTCCGTCGTGGTCGGGTCGTTTGTCGTTGACTCTTCCGTCTTTTGCGTCTCAGACTTTGTCTCCGTCGTTTTGTCGTCACCCGAAGATTCCGTATCTTGTCGCCGAACCCATTTTCGCCATCGCTGTACTAACGGTCCATTATCCCATAGATCCTGCTGCACCTTTTGCGCATCAAGAGGCGCTTCGTGGCCGTGTTTTATGGCGGTCGGTGCATCGTAATATGACGGATCGGGCGGTACGTCATTTGGCTGATGGCCCGCAACGACAAATGCGGGCAGGGCAAAGAATGGGGTCAGGGAAAGGAAACGCATGCTGAAATTACAAGAATAAATGACAGAACGAAAGAGGAAATGATTAAAGTTTTTAAGTTCAAGGGCCTGTTGAGATGGAAGAAGAAGGTTTGCAGAAAGATGAAATGTTTTTCTTTGTTGCGTGATAGCGGAGATATTATCTCGTATTACAATGTTTCTATAAAAAGATCTGTGGCCGCGCGTAGCCAGCTCAGGTCGTTCCACAAGGTGACGATCAGTAGCACAGCCGCAAATTCATTGGATCAAATCCCGTAAGCTGACATATATATAGCAATAATACGAGCTATACCAAGGACAAAGAATGACAGACTGTTCAATCAATGTTCTATATATCAGACCGACTGTTTCGAGTTCCCCTTCAGGTCTAGTTCACTGTCAAACGGGTTTAGCATGGCGATACCGCTGAGCGTTGTGTTGTGGCTAGGGTTTCTTGAAATAGGCGAACGAATCATTGTTGTCTGGGCTGAAAGAATTGAGGCGCAAGGATGGGGCTTGTCGGGCAAAGGCGGGGATTAAAGTGTGATGTTAGATTCAATGTGGATATCGTGTGTCAAGCTCTGAACCAAACAAGAGTCAAATGCGTGAAATATGCAAATAACTCAGGTTGGTGGGATTGGCTTTAGACTTGGTATCGGGAAGACTGTATTTGATATTTCTTTTACCTTTTAACTTACCCACCCTCGGTGTCTGACTCTAAGTCACCGCCAATAAATGCTTTAGGGTAGTTATTATTAATAAATCCAGTAAATCTGAAATTGAGATACCAAATTGCTAGCTATCATCTACGGTCTGTTTATTCGCCTCTTGAAAAAACCTCCTCTGGATTACTCTGCATCCATGCCCTGAACCACATGTAGTAAACATTGGTTCCTGATATCACTACCTGATATAGAAATCCAGCCAGTATTGCAAACGGCTTTGTCAGCTTATAACTCAGTGACATGGCTTTGACCCTTTCCAAGAATGATAAATCACCCCATCTCTCCCTCAATACCTCGCTACGAGATTTCGCCCCTTGGGCAATTAGCATCTCTCGTATCTTTTCTGTATTTTCTTTGTAACGTTGGACGGCTGTGGGGCCTTTCTTTGAAACAATGCTGGGCACAGTGCTTCGGTCATCAATAACGTCCAAGGCCGTTTTCCAGACAGGGCTTCCAAGGAAACCAGTCATGATATTCACATCTGCGCCCACGCTGATCATGGCCGGTAACAATTTTTGTATTGACGTTGAATCACGTGCTAGACAGACCCAGTGAAGGGCAGTATAGCCTCGTATTTCGCAGGCTTCGAGATGTTCTTTCTTATTCCACTTGTTTAGTAGAAAGTCATATACTGCCCCGGGACCATCGATACCGAACTCATCGTAGTAGTTATACATGAGCATTCCGAGTACTGGTGCGTGAAGAGCTGTGAAGCGCTTCTGAGGTGATACAATGAATGAAATGTTGGGAAGCTCAAGGAGGAATTTAACAGCCGTGGTGTCGTATTCCACCGCGAGAACCTGGAAAAGAGCTGTGCTAATCGCACCTGGACCTATCAGCTGGTTTGGGTCGGCCCCGTGCTCGAGCAAAAGCGTAGCGCAATCGAAATCATGGTTCCGCACGGCCGCAGAGAAAGGTGTGTCCCCCTGCGTCTGTAAAGAAGCAAGCTGTGGTTGCTGTGATAGAAGTAGCCTAGGCACTTGTGTATCGGGAAGGAGAGAAGCAGCACAAAGCACCATTGCAGTATCGCCATTGCGACGCCTAGCGAGAATATTTGCGCCCGCGTCTAGCAAAGCCTTGGTCATAACGAAGCGGTTCTGTGCAGCTGCAATATGCAAGGGCTTCAGTCCCCATCCGCCCATATACGATATCTCCAGGGTAGAAGAACATCCGGGAAGTGAAAGGAGATGGACTACAACCTCTGTATCACCAGCCATGCAAGCAGTGAGCAGTGCACTCCTCCCTCTATAGTCGACCCGCTCCAAGGATAGCCCAGGGATGGACAATAAAATGTCGAAGGTATGTTGAAGACTTTTCTTTTGCCGCTTTCCTTGAATACACATTCTGGAGAAACGGGAAATAGGCTCACAAGCATATCCGAGAAGCGAGGAGGATTGTATATTCGGACATCCTAGCCCGTCCCCATTATCAAGTTGCAGGGAAGCAAAGAATCCTCGGGGGATCTTTTTCTGAGACGTCCATAAAGGAAGCTTGACAGACTGATGCCTTAGTAGTAGTTCTATCATCTGGTCATCATGAGCTTCACAGGCTAGCTGAATAGGGAACCTTGCACCCAAGCTCTCGTAATCATTGGCTCTTCTGGCACTTTCCAGTGCAGTCATGTCAAACTTGACATTTCCAGAGGAATAACAGTCGGCTCCACGATTAAGAAGAAACTTCACAACCGACATTCGACCAAGTGCCACCGCTCTATGAAGAGGGGTTCCAGGCACAAGAGTTGGGCCAATGGCAACGCATGGGTTGTAGCTTTTTTCAACCAAGGAGGAAGTGGACAGGGATTCGAAGCTGAAGAGGAGATTTCCCACTGTTTCAATCACGTCATCTGGGAATGAAACAAGCCAGTGCAGTGCAGTCTCTCCAGCGTAACTCACATGGCCAACTATAGCACCAGAATCAACGAGAAACTCCACGCATGTCTTGTTACCATGCCGAGCGGCACATATGAGAGGAGTTTCTCCAACTTCGTTCTTGGCTTCTATCAAGTCTGGGAAGGTGGCCAGAAATAGAGACAGGTGCTCTGACAGTCCAAAAGTTGCGGCCCAATGCAAGATCGAGTTTTGGCTTTCATCTGAACTGGGCCACAAATTGTTGTTCTGGCTCAACAGTTCAAGGGCTTGAAGCGGCGTATCAGAAACCTGAACTGGATACGTCGCAGGGTCGGGTGTCGCCACCGGTTTGCAATATTCGACGTTTGGATTGCTTGCACGCATACGCGAAAGGGCGAGTCCTGCAGCTTCGTGTGTCGAAGATATGGTAGAGAGGCATTGGAATCCTTTCTCATCGGACTCTGCGGTACCGATCCCATCAAAGTAACATTGTGCGAGAAGAAAACAAGCCTCGTCTGCCCTTTTGTCTTCCTTGTCCTGAGAAATCTTTTCTAGATTGCGGAAGATTTGTGTCTGCAGAGCAGTAGGGGATTGTGAAAATTGTGTGAGGTTCAGGGCCAAGCCAGGCTTCACGATTGGATTAGAACAGGAGTGTTCCATTTCACTAAAGGAGGTGTAGTCAAAGGCTTACTTGAACAGGTTTTGCGTGCTTTGCACGGTCTGGCAAGCACCATTTAATTTCTGGACTGCGATGATGAGGCCTTAGCACATCGTTTTTGAATGGGGCCTTAGCATCAAGCAGTACAACTTACTCATTTTCTTTGTGCCACCAGGTCAAGATCCGACCAAGACTTCGCTTGGTAGGAATAGGGTCAAGAGTACTGTCAAAGATGCCCTCGAAGTACAACCGTAGGATTATGTCCGCAATCTCGTCCACTTCTCCCAATGAGAGCGAGACACTGTTCTTGACGTTGCTGATAAACCCTGGATCTTCTTTGGCAGCTTGTATATGCCTTCGCCAGGACGATTCCGAAGAAGACCTTGCTGGGCATTCAAATGGCTCTTGGCGAAAAAGGTCGTCTGCATGAACACCATCGAGTAGAACCTGCCATACAAGCATTCCAAAAGAGAAGCAGTCGGTGTATACTAAGGCGTCGCTCTCTAGCGGACTTATTACTTCAGGTGCCTGAAAAGGTAGAGTCCCTCCAACCGTTATACGTACTCCTGGATCCTGCTCAACAAAGAAGACACAAAACCCAAAGTCAATCAGTTTTGCCTTAAATAAACCGCCCCTTTCCTCGAAGACAACCACATTTTCACATTTTACGTCACCGTGTACTATTCCCTCTTGGTGTAAAACCGCGAGCCCTGTGGCAACATCATGGCACAGTGAAGCCTTTGTTCGGAGATCCTGGGTCCGACCGGATCGGATGAAGTCGTCGAGGGTTCCGCACTCTGCATATTCAATGACAAGGACTGGTCGAAGAATGTTTTGTTCGTATTCCCATATAATATTCAAAAGGTCGACTATCTCTGCGGACTGTGATACTCGCTCATTCGTAAGAACGCGGATCTCTCGGATGAGAGCATCCATTTGTTTGGAAATAGTGATCCCCAGTTTAGAGGCATCCAGATAGGTACCCTCTTTGTAGCCATGTGCGATCTTTAGAATGACGATGTCACCTGGAACTAGTCTCCGGTTATGTGCATGGATACGACGGCTGAGCCTGTGCCGACGTACTGTAAAGGTACATCCTGAGCCAAGTTGGGCCCCGTCAAGGGCATTCACTAGTTCGAAATTAATCCACTTTGTCTGTCCCTGGATGTTGCTAAGTACTCCTAGAAGTGTAACTAGATCTTTTTGATCGTCGGGAGGACTTTGTGATGCCGGACGAGGGATAGGATTAGGCCTATATTCTGGTGGCACGGAGAACTCGGCTGAGCTTAAAGGTGGGGCACAAAATTTCTTCAAGACGGAAGCTTTATCCATTATGAAAACGTTACGTTGTTGAAGGGTAATAGTAAAATTGGCTTGATATTAGACCACTGTGACCAAAGACAGCTAGCAGAGGCGAAGGACTTGAGGGCTATTTGACGTGTTTCTAAAAATCCCGAGAGAGGGCTTAAGCTTTGTTTGCTCATAATACGGTCTGGCAATGGGGGCCTCCGTCGTCGAGCGGAACAAGACAATTACCATCATACCATGAGCAAGCCTCAGTATAGATATCGGCGAATCAAATTTCGTCACATAGTAAGACGAGGCTTGTAGTATGCCGCGTGACTGCCTGAAAACGGTCGACATATTATGGTGGCTGGCTGACTGGCTGGCTGGCTTGAAAACAGGCTTTCAATCTCGAGGCTGACCATGGCATGCATGCCTCAGGCAACAACAACCCTCCCATTCGAGCCATTAGATACTAATAAATGTCACAGAAAAGCTGCCGAAGCATGCTGAACCTGACGTCCTTGTTATATTCACCTTGTTCTATTCACCCCATCTCAATCTGTACAATAAAGTGCTCATCTGTCATCATGACAGACTACGCAGGCTTGGCCTTGAGCATCCCAGGCTTAGTATTTACTTGTGTTCAGTATTACGAGGCCTTTTTTACTTATGCCAACGCCCAAAAAGAAAGAGAGGACCTCTGCATACGCTTCGCAATTGAGGACAAAGTATTCTCAAATTGGAAGGCTAAAGCCATGCCCGACGGCAAGACTGTTGCCACAAGCGACCCTACCTTAGTCAAGTTGACGATAGACTGCCTCGATCAGATCCAAAGTGCTTTCGAAGAGTATGTCAAGATTGCGAACAGCAGTCAAGGTGGCAACCCTGAGTGGGCCGTTTCAATAGACTCACTCACAATGGCCCTAAAGAGAGTTGGATGGGCATTAAATGGATCCAAAACGATAACTGAACTCTGGAAGAAGCTCCAAATCTATAACGACGCCTTGAATAGGCTCTGGAAGTCGAGTGACGCTTTCGTTCAGCGTCATCTACTGCTCTCATTGGACAATTTCAACAACGCGGAAGGATTGAGGTTGATGGAGATGGCACTTGCAAAGGCTAATTTATCTGAGTATCAGGAGCTAGCCGCCGCAGTACGACTGCGGCGGATTGTTCTTGATTCGAAGGATAGGGAGACTGAGTCACTCCACGCTGGGCAAACCAGTCACTATCTGGGACAGCTTGATGATTATTTTGGGCTCGATGCGGCAGCATTTCACCCATCCATTTCAACCCTAACCGCAGATTTACCTCGCACTGCCGTTGTAAACGGCCAAGACGCCCTTCTGGAATGGAAATTGTACAAGACAGATACCCCTGACAATATGAACCAGAGGCAGTATGAGTGGGTTGTTAGGAGCAGCATGAGATCACTGGCCAAGTTGCTGTCTCAAACCCCAAAGCCGGTTGGACTCAGGGCTCTTAATTGCCTCGGCTTCTACGAACCTTCAGCACGCGGTCTTGGATCTCCTGTGTGCTTTGCCTTCTCTCCTCCTCCTCTTACATATAAGGAACCAGTCTCTCTTGCCAAGCTCATTGAGATGAATAAAGAGGCGGTTGAGCTTGAGACAAAGAAAAAGGCGTTTGACCATGGTGGTGTATCAGTTGACAGTCATATGTTTTTGGGTGACCGCTTTGCCCTAGCTACCACACTTGCACGAGCTGTACAACAGCTTCACAATCTAGGTTGGTTACATAAGGGAATCAGAAGCCAGAATGTCCTCTTCTACCGCCCCAATGATGTTAAAGGTGTCTGGAGACCGGAACCAAGAGACCTTTATCTCGTGGGCTATGAGTTTGCCCGCCCAGCATCACAGGCCAGTCTATCGATCCCGGTAGAGAACGAATCAGGTGTGACAATCTATCACCACCCGTTATACGTTGACAACCAGAATGTTCGATACGAGCCCCGGTTTGACCTCTATAGCCTTGGGATTGTCCTCATTGAGATTGCTTGCGGCAAGACGGCTACCCAGATGGCGCAACATGGCAGGGTCGACACCTCTGCGCCCTGGGAGTGGGATCTCTATATTGCTCACTATCTACTGTCGGAGGTCGAAAGGAAAATGGGCAAAGTCTATGGAGAGGTAGTTCGACGCTGTATCAAGGGCGACGTTGGAAATGATCACTCAGGGCAGAACGGTAACTATCAGACTTACCTTAGGAGCCTTGATGCAGATATAGTTGGGAAGTTGGAGTTATGTTATGCCTAACAGAGGATTCATTACAATTAAATATTTAGAAAAGCAACATATCGCAAGAAATGTATATTTGAAGTACTGGGTTGGATGCAGCTACAGGACATAAGGAGCATGTAAGAGGCATCGCGGGTCCAATTAATTCTCTTAACGGGATTGCCAGGCCAATAATTTAATGCATATCAGTAATGTCTCCTTCGTATCTGCGGGCAGGAAACCGACGAGAGCCTTCGTATGGCATAAGTCACTTGATAGGAAGCGCACGGAATGCTATCAGCCAACAAGCTCTGTATCGAATTTTAGGCCACCCATTTGGCGCAGCTCAAATTCTACGGCTGCGCTATATAATTAACATCCAGCGGTAACAAAAAGTATAGGCCAAGGGATGGGACAAGACATTAACGACCCAGCGATGATGGCAAATACCGGCCTGGAAATAGCACAGGACATTGGGACCTTCAAGCTGTAGGCTGATCATCCTCTTCAATACCAATCAATTGCCTCGCTTGCCGACTGTCAGCCCTGTTCGGAACTACATTAATTAAACAACCGTTACCCTAGGTTGCGCCAGTTTCCTACGTGGTTATCATGACAGTGAGAGAATTTTATATAATGAAATAGTGGTTATCCAATTTAGTATAGACGCTAGGAGAATTATCTGAAGCGAGATTACACGATCCCATTGCATTTCAATTTAAACCAATCCTTTACATTCCTTCATCAGCAATGCGTACTCACGCTTATTCGCATATACTGCCGCTGCTATAGTCGGAGTCTCCCGTCGAACAACTCCACTCTGAATCTGAAACCTCTGTAACGTCGACATGCGGATCAGGAGCATTAGTCCACAAGCCAAGAAGTCTTCCCACGCCGGTTCCGACTGTTTCCGGGTCAGGAGACCATGAGTCAGAAAGTCGAAGCAGCTCCTCCGTCTCGCTGTGACACTGTTTCATGGTCGGAGAAGCACGAGAAATTGCCGACGAAGTGTCAGAGGTAGTAGTGCTTGTTGGAGGACGGTTACCACTAGGTCCAATATTCGTAGGACGAGTCATATTAGGTGGGATCATACCCGGACGATTAAAAGCTGGACCACCGAATCCTGGTGGTATTGGGGTACCAACATTTTGAATCTTCAAAGTCATGCCTGGACGGCGTAGTGCTTCCCACGCTTCAGGTAAAATGAGGGTTCCATCATCGGTGCAGAAAACATACTTTGCTTCTTTCAAGATAAATGTCGCGGGGTATCCCAAGCTGAGGCCAGAGAGTCTTTTACGCAGTAACTGCAGTCAAGATAAATCAGCAGATGCTAAAAGCTTGATTATTTCCTGAACTTACATTCATATCCTTGCATGAAGCATACGGGAAGGTAAGCTTTTTACCCGAGTGTGGTTCAACAACGTGTATAGGCTCAACCTCATCACCGAGCCGGAAGAAAAGAGAGATGGAAGAATCAGCCTGAACAGCAGCCTCGGACCTGTTCTTGAATGGAGGACTGGCGATTGACATGGCAATCCAGGTTCGTTCCCTCGAGCTCGATTGCTGGGCAGCGTCAATAGCCTCGTCGATTCGTTGACGGACACGTTGATCGAGTGCGTCATATTGCTCGACGAGTCCTGGACGCTTTCTCCACCTGGATTTGGAGATCGCCTTTGATAGCGCGGACCTGACATGTTTGTCGTCTAGTTCAAGCTGTTTGAACGTCTTAGTTGGCACGCTGCTGTGATTGAAATGCGCGCCAAGATCGATTTGCCAGACCTCGAGGTCTTGATCCTTCCACTCATCGTGAGATCCTGGCATGAGATTTCGTTTCATCCAGTTTCTAATAGCAGTCATCAGACTTGAGCCGTGTTCCTTAGTCGGCGGCTCTTGATCGATTTGTGTTGGTTTGCTGGTGGTCTCCGCATTGGTATCAGCCGATACCTCAGTGTCCTTGGACAGCTCTAACGCTGGATTCTGAGTGATTGGCATGGTTTCAACCGGTTTCATCTCTTCAACCTTTGTATCAACCGCAATGGTAGGTGTACTTGAAACAGTGCAAGTGCTGTTAACATCTGTCAAGGAAACATTGCTAGAAAGTAGTGGTGGAGTAATGATGGTCCATTTGGCCACCTTCTTGGACCAATATTTGTAGTGACTTGCTCGTTTACTGGCCACTTGCTCTGCCATCTGTCGGATTGTATGCTCGGTCTCAAAACTCCCTGGGACTCGAGTCTGTGCCCTAGTAGAATCATCAAGTTAGCAAAGACAGTATAGTAGAATGACCCGAGCTTACCGCATCTGGTGCTGCGCGATACTGCCCAAAAGATAGCGCAGTATAAGTTCAAACTTGACTTGCGTCAACCGGTGCCGGAAGTACCTGAGTTGAACCTCGAGCGACGCCCAAGACTCATAATTCCAGACACTGGTGTGAGCGATGCAATGCAGATACTTTCCTGCCTCCTCCCGCGGGATCTCATTGATCTCTTTGTCGCCAACGACGCTCTTGGTCTGCCGTACCAATATGATCAAAATACCGATGTAGATCTTTTCGCACGTAGCGGTTAGGTTCGTGATGTCTTCCAGGCATAGCTTTGTGAGCGCATCTGCATTTTCTTGGATCAGATTATCAACTTTTGTTAATGTCAATGCAGTTGAGTTGATCAGATTGATTAGCTTGGGAAGCCTTTGTCGGGCTCTTCTGATTCTGTTGGCTTCCGAGTGTACTTGTAGGGAGCTTGCAAGACTGAGGCCTAGTTTGGCCACAGGCTCAATATCGTCGAGGGCCATAGTTCAGCAAAGACCAATGCGGCAATGAGAAAGGAACAGAGATCTAGAAAATAATTCAATGTCCTCTGGTTTTATTTTATTGAAATCAGGCAGCGGGTTGAAAGCACGCCATGTTATTCTTTCTTATCATTACCCCTCAATACGTGAATGAGCGTAGCCAATCATCAAAGGTTGTTGGTTGCACTTCTGTCATACGTGACTCTAGGACTATTGAACAACGTGTCATACATAAGCCACCATTATAACGATTGGTATTTGGGTCAACACTTTGTTGCAGTACGACGCCTTTGGAAGAAACCTTGACCGCTCCTTGCGGGGTCAAGACGTATCTCTACCATGATTTAGATGGTAGTGAAAAGGTCCTCTAGAAACGGATGACCTCAGGTCTGAACTGCGCTTTTTGCAGCTGATGTTAGGTGACTCAATACTGGAATATAATGGGCGATACAGTTATATGTTGATCGGTCTTTATTCACTCCGGTTGAGGAAGGACCTTTGCGTTGTTATCGCACCCTTGAGCAATGTGCCATCTCATTCAGTGCGAGACTTCAGACGGTTTCGATTGGTACATTGGTAGCAAGCACAAATCATATTCCCTGGCCCCCAATCTGAACATCTTGGAAGGGTACTTCTTTCAGGCTGTGGCTGCCCAGTATACCGTATTAGATTAGGAAGGCATTGATACAAATACGCTGCAGGCTTTTTATTCTCTCTAACATTAATTAATTACTTCGCATACCGTTTTCCAGCTCTTTATTAAACTACCAGTTGATTACTCGACCATTCCTCGACAGATTCACTTGACCAGAATTAAATCTCTACTTTGCAGCCCAGAAGCCGACTTATCCTACACAGCAGATTATGGAGCAATTATGCAACAGTTCCTCTAATGTCCCAGGCCAGTTCAGTGCATGGCCATTTCAATAATCTTCTCGGCTATACCGGCTGTAGCTAGTATTATACCGAAACCACGGGGTAGCAGCATCTAAGTCGTTTCTCGGATCCGGCCCAGCCGAGCAAAAGTATTTTGACCATTCTCTCGGAGGGGGGCATGAGACATTGACATGTGAGCCTTGAAGCGTAAGCTTATAGTTACTATCGAGTAATTGAGCACAACAGGTATCGATGTATATACCCTTTTGCAATGAAACCGTATTAAGCACATAGTAATTCGCCACCACAACTTATGACCTACAGGTGTTGTATGTAGATGATCCTAGAAATAAAGGCTAATCTTGTAAGGAACATGAGCAAGGTGTCGTGCAAATGGCAATCTCTCCACCAGCTCGATCCTACTTCTTCTGCAATTTAATTAAAGTAGATTCTTGCAGTTTATATTCCCAATAGCGGTGAGTAAGATGTACTCTGCATTTATTTGTCATGCGGATGGGTATGTCTGCGGTAGCGTATTGCATTAGCATCCTCGGATAAGACTCATGCAACGGCCTTTTCGCTCGCTGGCTCAACTTCGGGTCAGCTGTTAATCAGCCCCCTTCAGCTTCTCCTCATCAGCTCTCCTCAGCCTCCTTGGCCAATGACCAGTATAACTGATAAAGACTTTACTGATGCCTCAGGCATCTTCAACAAGATGCAGTAGTAGCAGCCTCAGCCTGAATATACTCTACTACCCCACCCGGATCCCGTCAGCAACCTAACCTCTCACGGACTAAACGACCTGTGTTCCGTTGCGTATACATAGAAGGGTACGTTAGTTTCGAACTCGTCTTACAGACTTAGGCACAGCCAATGGATGCTCTCAGCATTGCCATAGAGGCTGCCGAGAGGACTGTGGCGGCCCTCCCGCCGGGCCACCCTGATCGAGCTATGCTTTTGAACAACCTTGGAATCTGCCTCGTCGAGAGGTTTACTGTCAGCAGCTCGATGGAAGACCTTGATCGTGCCATTGAAGTTGCCGATACGGCCATCGACTCTACGCCTCAACAGCATCCTGATCGACCGCGCTATATGGATAATCTTGCGACAAGGCTTGGTATGCGGTTTGGGTTGATCGGGTCGATTGACGATCTTAACCGTGCTATTGACCTTGTCGATATGGCAGTGGAAGCTACACCCCCTGGCCACGTTTATCGAGGCCGTTTCTTAGGCAACCTCGCGATTTGGCTTTGTAAACGATTCGAGAGCATCAGTTCGACGGATGATCTGGATCGCGCCGTCTGGGCTGCCGATATGGCTGTAGAGGCCTTATCGGACGACGCATCTCGGCGGGCCAACTACTTGAGTATTCTGGGTAATTGCCTCGGCAGGCGATACCAGCAGACGGGATCTAAAGACGACCTCGACCGTGCGATATCGGTTGCTGAGCTATCGCTGGAAGCCCCAGGCCAAGATGCCAACCATCGAGCCGCTTACTTGAACACTCTCGGGCTGTGGCTTGGTGAACGATCTGATCGAACCGGCTCAAAGGCCGATCTTGATCGTGCCGTCGAAGCCACCGACATGGCAGTCGAGGCTTTACCGCCTGAGCACCCTGAGCGAGTCATGTGTCTGATCAATCTCGGGAAGATTCTAGGCAGACGATTTGAACTGACTGGGTCAATGAGTGATCTCGACCGCGCCGTCGAGGTTTCTGATGCTGGGCGAGAACTCCTGTTGCCCAACAGCCCTTCCCAAACCCCATGTTTAAACAACCTTGCGATGTGGCTGAGCAGGCGATTTGATCGGGCCGGCTCGATGGACGACCTCAACCGGGCTATACAAGTGGCTGAAATGGCTCTCGCAGTCACCGCTTCGGATCACCCCGAGCGGTCAGTCTGCTTGGGTACGCTTGGAGTTTGTCTTGGCAAGCGATTCGATCGGACAGCCTCGATGGACGATCTCAATCGCGCTGTTGAAGTGGAAAGCACAGCAGGAGAGGCTATTCCTCCAGGCCACCCTTCTAAGGCGAGTCATTGGGATGCCCTTGGCGTATGGCTCGACAGACGATTTGACAGAACCAGCTCGATGGACGATCTCAACCGCGCCATCGAGGTAGCTGAGATGGCAGTCGAGACAACTCCTCAGGACCACATGGACCGAGCCAGTTATCTAAATAATCTCGGATGCTATCTCGACAAGCGATACGAACGAACTGGTTCGCTGAGTGATCTGACCCGCTCTCTCTCATACTTCAAGGAGGGTTGGGAGTGCCCAGGCACGCCCACGTCTATCCGCATTCGTCTAGCGCTGAGTGCCGCTGAAACCTACGCCTCGCAGTCAAACTGGGAAGAGTCAAGCCAGATGCTTGAAAAGGCCGTGGAACTGCTTCCGGCTGTCAGTCCGCGGTCATCAACGCATAACGACAAGGAGCACGTGCTCGCAAACTTTGTAGGCCTCGCTTCCACAGCAGCGGCCGTCGCCTTGAACGCGGGCAGGGATGCCTACCACGCCCTGAAGCTGCTTGAGCTGGGCCGTGGCATCATCACCAATCTGCTGATGGACATGCGAGGTGATATTTCCGACCTGAAGCAGAGGCATGCTGGTTTGGCAGATGAGTTCGTGTCCCTCCGGGACGAGCTCGATTCGCCGGCGGATAGCCCATCCCTTTCAGTCCCAAGCAATGGCGCGAGTTCCCTGGAATCGCAAGCGAAACGGCGCCGCGAGGCAGACCAGAGATTCACAGAGCTCATTGCCGAGATTCGTGCTCAGCCGGGATTCGGCAGCTTCTTTCTTCCGCCGACTGCAGATGAGATGATGGCTGCTGCGAGCTTGGGCCCCATTATCGTTGTTAATCTGAGTTCGTATCGCTGTGATGCATTTCTTGTCCAACTGGATCGTATTTCAGTGGTGGAACTTCCTGATCTCACGTCGGAAGAGGCCCAGAGACGAGCCCACGGCCTGCATTCACATGGTCCAGTAGGCTCTTTTAACATGGAATCACTGGTGGAATGGCTCTGGAATGTTATCTGCCGTCCGTGTCTAGACGCCCTTGGCTTCAAGGATCCGCCTTCTGATGATAATTGGCCTCGTGTGTGGTGGATCCCGACGAGGTATCTCAGCCGGCTTCCTCTTCACGCAGCAGGATACCATACTGCAGCGTCGTCGTCCACCAATACCGTCATGGACAGAGTTATGTCGACGTACGCTTCATCCATCAAGGCATTGATACATGGACGCCGACATACCATTCGAGGCCACGAAACTGCTGGGCCGAACTCGGCCCTCCTGATTGCCATGCGCGAAACACCCAACCTATCCGCGGGTGGTCTCCTCCCATTCGCGGTCGACGAGGTGGATATGCTAGCAGCACTCTGCCCTTCTCTCGGGCTAGAACCCACCATGCCACCGCGGCGCAGAGACGAGGTCCTTGAGCACCTGAAGACGTGCAAGATATTTCACTTTGCCGGCCATGGGCAGTCGGATCCGGCGGACCCTTCGCGAAGCTGCTTGCTCCTCGAGGATTGGGAGATGAATCCGCTGACGGCGGGCACACTTCGTGATCACAGGCTGCAAGACAATCCTCCCTTCTTCGCCTACCTCTCCGCCTGTTCCACGGGTGCCAACGAGTCCGACAGATTCGCCGACGAGGGAGTTCATCTTGCCCACGCCTTCCAGCTCGCCGGCTTCCGGCATGTCGTTGGAACACTCTGGAGAGTATCTGACAGGTATTCCGTCCATGTGGCGAGGGTACTGTACGAGACGATGCAGCACGAAGGGGTGACAGACCAGGCCGTCTGCTGGGGCCTCCATCGTGCTGTCAGGGCCCTGCGGGATGGTCGGATCGAGATGAATGCTGCCTTGCCGAGGCGAGCCGCTGAGATCAGGGATATTGTTGGTTGCGACGAGGATACCAAGCCACTTTACTGGGTTCCCTATGTTCACTTTGGCGTATAGTGTTCCAAGCACGCAGCTCTGAATAACCAACCAATTACTTGATTATATCAAATCGCTTATTAGAAAAAAACTGCCAGCACTGGCTATGTTGATTTTTCTCGTCACGCCTTGGATTTCGCGTATTTAAAGAGCTGCTAGACACAGACAATCGAGATACCCTGTGTATGAGCGAGTTTGCCCCATGCCCTCAACTTGCTGCAAACTAAAGAGCAACTAACTAGCCACCGCCGTCACCGCTCGCAGTCGACTCAAGGTCCATCACAAGATCTCCAATCTTTCATTTCTGGCTTTATATTTAACTGTATTTCAAGATCTATAACTCATTGTCTCTCTTTACATCTCATCCCCATATCTTGAGACGGAATGTACGGCTCAACGCCATCAAAGAAGGGCCCGAACAGACTTTTCTGGAGCAGCTCTGATTCGAAGGATATGACTTGTCGTAGAGTTTTGGTCTCGATACTCGATAGAGTAGACCTTGTCTGACCGTCGCGGTGATGGCATGGCCCCAGCCATTGTACAATCTCTTATAGCCAAATATCCTTTAAGTAGCTTTCCGCAGAGGTAAACTCAAAGTCAGGGAGGAGCTTGTTCCAGTCATCCGATATAGTCCACACGCCTCTCTTAAGGCTGGCCATGTATTCTACAATAAGACCTTTAGCCACCTGCTCCCTCATCTCGTCGGGAAGTGCATGGTGTTCTACCACAGGATGCCAGGAAGTCGTAACGTTCCGAGTCTCCAGATCCTCGTTAGAGATCTTTTCAACTTTAAACGGGCCTTACACCATGTTAGCAAATATGTCCAAATTCATGATAGTGTTTTTCATACCTCGGAGCTTCTCGCCCAGTGCAATAAGCTCGGAAACAGTGAATGCCGTCCCTTGCATGCCACCGACAGTAGGCCATACCCCTTTATATTCCAAGGCCTGTGCTACAAGCCGGCACATGTCCCGAAGAGTAGTCAAGGTAATTGGAGCATCGGCGTCCTCTGGAGTGATGGCCCTGCGATTCTGAAAGTCTACAAACATATAAAATGTATTGAAATGCTTTGTTTTTGCGTGGGGATGGCCGAAGTAATCTGTGAACATGCCTGGCTGGAACAGGCAGTACTCGATCTTCTATTTAAACCAATAGGGTTAGACGGCCCAATAAACGCAAGCGAGTGAATCAGAGACGCATACCTGCTGGTTCGAGTTGACTTCTTCTAGATACTTCCGGACCTCATCCTTGTACTGATAATGAGCGACCCCACTGTTACTCGCACTGAACCAAGTACTATTAGCATTTCCATCGTAAGATACGGGCTTAGTAAAGGCACTCACCTAGCCCACTCCGAGGGGGCGAATCTTCTAACGCCAGCCTCAATGGCTGCGTCGATGAGCTTCTTGTGCAGTTCAAGGGCTTCATTCTGATCGAACATTGCCAAGAAGGAGAGCACCGTATCGATGCCCTTCATTGCATCAACAAGTGCAGACTTATCATCGTAGTCTACTTGCCTCCAGGCAACGCCTTTGGGCAAATCTGCAGCCTGGGCCTAAACAACATAGTAATTAGCATCAAAGGCGCCATGACCAAGCATGGTGGCTTACCCCGCGACTCAGTATAACTACCTCATAGGAGCCTCTAGCAAGGATCTCATCAATGACTTCGCGGCCGAGGTCTGATCTATGTAAGTATGTCGCCTCCTAATTGGGTTTTTAATTGAGGAACCTACTTCCAGAGCCGCCCACAACTGCAACTCTCTTTGCCGCCATCTTGAAGTTCTTCTTGTGAAGGATGTTAATAATATATTCAAGTTATTAAGTAGTAGGAGAGGAAGCTTGTATGGAGTATGGTATAGATTTAAAGCAGATATTGTAGATATTTATAACTAGTTAATACATAACTTAAAGCGGACTTTGCAGTGGAGTTTGCGGAATTTGTAGCTACCTCGGGGTGTTTGAAGATACCGAGTTATAGAAAGGGTTTAGAGTGCGGAGTCCTTGAAACCTTAAACGACTATTATATCTTATTGGCTTAGATAAATCCGAACAGGAAAGGCATTGACATAAATCTCAGAAATACTCAGGAAGGGAATAGCTCTATATCCTGGCAGGGATAATCTTTACAATCTTTATTAACATTATAAAGGCAGCCATTTGGAAAGTCAAGCGGGGCGCGATGAGACGCAAAACAGTGCGATAGATGCTATTCCAGATAGTATCGTTAGGACCTCTAAGGATGCCTGCCCTAAGGGGTTTCAGTATACGCAAATCCGGCCGGCCACGAAAGCTAATACCAAAAGGAATCTAGTAATATTAAGATAATAACGCAAGCCCTAATCCGCGAAGGATGCAATAAAACAATAAAACAGATAGCAAAGGTGCAGCAGGAAACCGTAAAGGAAATCACGACTTATCACGAGAGAATCATTGAGACTCTGTAGAATGCCTGGGAAAAGGTGCAGTAGGCGCACTCAAACAAATATTCGAAGGTCAGGAGAAGGCGATTAGGCAGCTGCAATAGGTTAGTATGTTCAAGTCATTCAGGCGCTTAGTTCAGCTGAGCAGCTCCATGGCCGAGGTCCATCACGTACCAGTAGAAAACAAGCCCTTGCAACTGGTCATGGTGATCTCAAACTTGATGGGACGGGTAGAAGGCCAGCTAGAACCGGAACTGAAGCAAAAGTTAGAAACACGGATGCATAGGAGCGATCATGACGTTCTATTCGAACTTTATGTAACAGAAATGTAGAAGACTTCGATCCTCATTCAAGGTCCAATCCAACGGACGCATGCATATTACGCAGAACTGCGTTTTTAGCTTCCCATTCCAGCAAAGCAAATATCAAACCCAATTAGACGCATTTAAATTAATAATATGTAATATCCTCAGTTGAGAATCTCCGTGCACGCCATACAACCGGAGAAACACCAACAACGGATCATCGGATAACTCGGATCGGGCGGCTATACCGCCTATAACCCCACATGGAACAAAAAGAACAAGTACCGGCTTCTAGCCGCTGTATCAAGCCCAAAATACACCGCATCAATTGATCCTCGCATATCATGGCAGACGCAGCAAACCTACCGGTACCCCGCGTCGGCTTTAAGCGGAAGCGCGTCGCCAAGGCGTGTCATAAATGCCGGTCGATGAAATCCAAGGCAAGCTTACCTGGTTTATCTTATCCTGTATCTCCTATTGATGTGTTAGTGTGATGGAAAATGGCCTGAGTGTAGTCGCTGTAAAGGCTATGGATATAATTGTGTCTACGCAGCTGGAGGGCGGGCAAAGAGGCGCCAGGAAGCTTCTACCGATGATGGCTCGCTGGACAGTGCTGTTCAAGGACACGGAGACTTGCGTGAAGCGATAAGGCAGTATGAGTCGTTATTGGACATGGTAGTATCGAGGCTGCCTACACCACAACATCGAGAGGATGCTTCCACAGTGTTGGCTTGTATGAAAGCCGCTGACAGAGCCTTATCCAACATCGATGCGACTACTCTCACGACAAGGCTAACAACAACCTTGACTGGCTCTGATACACTTTCTTTCCGTCCACAGGTCAGTCAGGCCGAGAGATATCTTGGCAAAGTAAGCGACGTGTGCTTCTTCAACCTTGTCAAGCGGGTGCTGCAGGCCCAGCCTGGCTCTTCCGACTCTGACCAACGAGTCGATAGCTACGAGCAAGTCGACGACATTGCGTCCCCGAGCGTCAATGTCATGCCTGGTAGAGTCGTTGAGCTGCCAAGTCGTGAGGCGGCGAAAGTGTTTGCTGATGTGTACTTTTCAACTGTGCATCTTGCGTTTCCGTTTATTCCGCAGTCGTTGTTTATGAGATCGCTCGATCAAGCGCTGGATTCGTCGGATGACTGTTCGTTGGATAATACCCGATTGGCACTGATATGTAAGTTACAGCCATCGTTGTGTCATTCGAGGTTCGTTACTGAAGCTATGATAGATGTCATTTGTGCCATTGGCGCTTACTATACCAGCATACCTGGCGAACAAATTGGAGCAAACAAGTGTCACGAAGTCTACTTCCTTCAAGCGCTCTCTCTAGCTCTACCTGCAGGGGCAGACCGGTCAATCCATCATGTGTCTCTGCTCCTAGCCCAATGCTTTTACATGTTAGCAGTCTGCCGAACAGACAGGTAAGTCCGAGTCTAATGTTAGTCCACTTATACGTAGTTAACTTGGCAGCTGTTGGGCGACATTGGGTCAAACCGTCCGTATGTCACAGAGTATCGGATTGCATGTAGAGCAAAACGATCCCCAAAGGCTCAAAGGGCCAGGCAGGTTACTCGTCGAGCGACGACGGCGGATCTGGTACTGCATATACGTTCTGGATCGCCTGATCTCTCTGCAGCTAGGTCGACCCCCAGCGATCCATGAAGACTACTGCCATGTTCCATTACCGTCTCGGCTTGGTGATTCCGACATTGATTGGGACGGCGACGAGTTTCCGACAATGTTTGAAGGGCCTTCTGTTGGTGACTACCATCTAGAAGTCATCTCCTTCTCCAAGATCGTCAGCCAGGTGCTTCGCGACTTGTATAGCCCAAGAGCTGGCCAGAATTTGACTAGTGATCTGTTCAACACCAAGGAGCTCGACCTCAAGCTCATACAATGGAAGCAATCGCTGCCTAGAACATTACGATTCGACTTGGGACATGCTTTTGACAAGTCCTTCATCTTCAAACGCCAGGCATGTCTCTTTACCATCATTGAATAGTCACCGGTAGTTGCTAACGTCTCGAAGCGGAGTATGTTGGCTATTAAATATCACCATCTACGAGCTCTCATTCACAGGCCATACCTATGCTACCCAATCATGCGCAATCTCGATGACGAGACCGACATTACACTCAGCCAGCCGAACTGGGCCCTTGTCAGCATGTATGAAAAGGTATGCATCGCCGAGGCTCGCGAGACAGCACGTCTACTGCACTGTATCTCGTGTGAAAAAGATTTGGTGCAGGAATTTCCCTGGTGGCAGATGATTTCGTGTTTGATCTGCGCAGGGTCTATCTTGGTGGTCTCGAGCATTTTCAGTCAGCAAACGGGCGATGCATTGAATGGTTTCGACGCTGATGGTATCTCGGATGATGCGGAGACTTGTTTGAGAGTGTTTGAGGCTCTCAGCGTTAACTCGAAGGGTGCGAGGATTGCGAGAGATATGATGGAGGGACTGAAGGAGTGCGGGCTGCGATGGAGTGTGTGTATACATTTCTTTTCTTAAAGACGATGCTAACAGTTCTTATAGGAGACACGACCATGGCTTCTGAGCCCCCATATGCAGCACTTCCAGCATCTCATACAGCCCTGACCACTAGAGCTCACGTTCCAAGTCTAGATGAGCAGGACACGTCGTTGTCGGAATTTTCTTTTACCACGCCAAGCGCCTGGCCAGCAGAGATTGTCGATTCCATGGCATGGTCGGTCCAGTTCTTTGGCGCCGTTCAGTCTGGGGAGTAAACATGCTCTCAAGGAGGCTGGTATACTCCCTACAACGTTGCGGAGGATGGAGGAGAGTCTCAGTCGCTGCGTTGTGAATGAATAAACGAGACGGGATTGGGTTGCTACAGTCAAGTCCACGAGGGCGATGAGATTATGAGATATATCATACGTGTCGAATGAGGCTTATTTAACCAGTGGCTGCAACGCGTAGTGTTTTTACGCGTTTGTGATGACGCGACGCGACGCGACTTATTCTGCGGTGGGGACATAGCAGCTGTTAATCCAATTAGGCAGCTCGAAGCTCTGGATCATCAAGAGTTGCAGGGTAGTTAGATCTTTAAATGGATTTACCATAGAGCTTCAAACACCATTCAATACAAAGACAGACTGATTACTCCCCTACTTACATATAATGGTGATTCAATAATAATTGTAATATTTATTCACATCATTTTCGGTTTCAATTTAGTATAATTGCATCCAGTTTGTTACAATTTTATCTCATTCCACTTCCAACTTGATCAATCGTCTCAAGATAGTTCAAAGCCCGACAACTACGGAGTAGATGACAAGCTATCGGATTGCATCACGCATGGAAATCACACCGCTACAGCACGCAATAACCATAATCCTGTTTTCGCACGCTTGACAGCTCGGCAATACCAGTCAAACACCTCGTGCCCAGCAGTACAAGCTGAAATGATGCAATCCCCATTCGTAGCGCATGCGGCTGAAGAGGTGCAGACCAGGGAAATAGCGAGAAAGACGTAATCCCAGCGAAGATCATACGTTGCACAATTATGATCAAAGATGCCCAGCAAACAAAAGTTGCCAAATTGAGGGGGCTAGAGAATGTGGATGACGGAATGGCGCACAGCTCTTGGCCCAACTCGGTAAGGTCGACAGGGATATCTTGTTCCAAAGCTGGGAAACCCAGACGTCAATCAACGATTTGGCTGCACCCCACACGATCTGTTAGTTCCCGTGGCGGTCATAATGATGTCGACGACGTAGGTAAATCGAGCTGTCCTTGCTTGGGGACGAAGTGAAGTGGTATATGAGGGCGGTCAACATTCCCATTTGGTAGCTCACGACTCACCAATAAAACAAAACACCATCTAATAACTCACTCTTGATACCCATACCTAAAAACAAACACTGCACGACATTCACAATGAGTCTGAGCGCAAAGATCAAGGACATCCTCCACTCCGACGAGTCCAAGGACACCACCACAGAGACATCTCACCATCCCCCAGGATCATTCCCTACAGAAGAGATGGAGCCCAGCGAAACTCATGAAGGATACTCCAAGGGATACGAGCACAACAAGCTTCACAAGGCCGATGACCCTCGAGGCCACGCACACAAAGACTCTGGTGTCGGTTTCACCGAGTCCAACGATCCTACCTCCTACAAGCCCTCCAACGAACCCATCTCCGAGCGACGTGACGATCCTCTACACAGAACCACTGACACTACTACACCAGCTGGCACTACACCCGCTGACACTACAACTGCTGGCACTACAGCTGCAGGTAATACAGCTGGTGGTGGTTTGGGCGACACCAGCAAGATCCCCGCTACCGAGGGAGCCACTGGCGCTGCTGCACCATCAACCCAAGACCATCCATACTGGGGAGACCTTCCTAGCGGGGGCGTTCACAACACTGTTATTGGTCACGGCAGCCCTGAAGATGAGAACGCACGTCACCTAGCTGTCCACTCTGGCGCGACGGAACCAACTCGAACGGCTGGTACTCTCGAGAGCGGAACATTCCTCCACCGAAACGATCGTGACACCACATCCTCTACAACCAACCCCACCGATGCTCAGCGAACTACCCAAGAGAACCCCAGCCAAACATCTGGCTCACACTTCAACGAGGGTGTAGCTGGTGTAGGCGCCGCTGGCGCCGGAGCCCTAGGTGCTCACGAGCTTAACAAGCACCGTCACGCCGAAGATACCCAAACACCAAGCAAGGCTGACCAAACCACCGACAAGACCCACGATGAGCACAAGGGCCGATCATTCCCTCTTCTTGGAAAGGACCACAAGGAGAAGGAGACGCATCACAAGGAGGACAAGCACGACAAAGAACCCAAGGAGAGCAAGCTCGGCGCCCTCTTCCATCGCAAGGATAAGACTGAGACGGAGGCCAAGGATGAGCAGGAGGCTGATCAGGAGAGACATGGTCACTCCAAGCCTGCTCTTGCTGCTGCTGGAGCTGCGTGGGGTGCTAATACTGCTAGACGGGGCCATGACGACAAGACTCAGCGTGATGTGACGGATCCTTCTGCTACTCGGGGTGCGACGCAGTATCCTGCTTCTGGGCTGGACTCTACCAGGGACTATAGTACCCAGCCTACTGGTACTACCCAGCAGCAGGATAGCTCTCATCGAGGCGCTGGTCTTGCAACCAGTGCTGCTGCTGGCGTAGGCGCTGGCGCTTTGGCGTCGCATTATGCTCAGCGCTCTGAGAATGATCGAACCGGCACTACTGGAACTGGCTACGACTCTCAGACTTACAGCCCTGCAGGCACTTCTACCACAGACCCTAATTCTCAGACCTACCAGCAACAGGGCTCTCACGGCGATCACAGCCTCGCCAAGGGCACTGCCGCTGGTCTAGGTGCCGGCACACTTGCTTCGCACTCCGGCCCGCACTCTAGCTCCAACCAGCCTTCGACTCTCAGCTCTTCTTCAACATATGGTGCCCAGCCTGACCAGCCCGCCAACTTCTCTCACAAGGATCCCGTTGGTCAGACTTCCCAGAATGACTCTCACCGTGGTGCAGGACTTGCTGCTGGAACTGCTGCTGGTCTTGGTGCTGGCGCTCTTGCTTCCCGATCTGGTCGTGAGCATGAGACTGCTGGTCAGCATACTGGTCTTGACTCGAGCCGAGGTCTTGAGTCGCAGGGCAACCAGTCTGCTTATAGCTCTACCAACCCTACATCTCAGTACCAACAGCATGATTCCCACCGTGGAACTGGCCTCGCTGCCGGTACCGCCGCTGGACTTGGTGCTGGAGCCTTAGCCTCTCGATCTGGTCGCGAACATGAGACTACTGGTCAATCAGGACTTAACTCTAGCAGAGGCGTTGAGTCGCAAACTACTCAACCTGGATACAGCTCCACCAGCCCTACCTCGCAGCACCAGCAGGATAACTCTCATCACGGTGCTGGTCTAGCCACTGGCGCTGCCGCCGGACTTGGTGCTGGAGCCCTGGCCTCTCGATCCGGTCGCGATCATCACTCTGAGCAACCTGCTGGCCTTGACTCCAACCGAGGTTTCGAGTCTCAGACTACTCACCCTACTTCTACTTCTACCTCGACCCGCGACCCCACCTCTCAGTCCTACCAACAGGAGGGATCTCACCGAGGAGCTGGACTTGCTACAGGTGCTGCTGCTGGCCTCGGTGCTGGAGCTCTTGCTTCGCATGAGTCCAACAAGCGGGATGAGGATCGCTACTTGAGCAACGACGGTTCTCGATCAGCTCAGCCCGGTACCACTGGAACTACTGGCACCGGTGCTGGCCTCGGCACCTCTTCCTCTGCCTTCAACAGCCCTCATGATGAACCCTCCCGCCAGTCCGAGCAGTCTCAGCGCTCAACGGGTTCTCACCACTCCACCCTTGCTGAGAACGCCAACGCCGGAAAGTACAACACCCTCGCATCCGGCACTCCCTCCGGCGTAGCCTACGACGACGATCTCTCCACCAGCCGCTCTTCCCAGCAGCCCGCATCTCAGAAGAAGGATGATCACTTCGGCGCTAAGGCAGCTGGTCTAGGAGCCGCTGCCGCCGGAGCTGGTACTGCAGCTGCTTTGTCTCGCAACAAGGATGAGAAGTCTGTTGAGGATAAGATTCGGGAGGGGCCTGAGGCTGAGCGTAAGCTTGATCAGACTGAGTCTCACAGACCTATTACTGGTGCTGTTGCGCCGCAGGTGGGAACGAACAAGCCTATTATTCACAAGTGTCAGAAGTGTGGTGAGGATAACGACATTAGCAAGTACTTTACTTCTAACTCTGGAAAGATCTAAGGATTGGAATTGGATATGGGATGAGTATACGATTATGAGGCATGTTTGTATTCAGCTATTTACCTATGGAGTTCAGTAACACGGTGATTCCAATTTGTTTCATATTTAATCTACTGCATGTTTACCATATTACCGTGAAGCTGTACCATGATAACTCGGTGTGCTTGCCAACTACCAAGCCAGCTGTTCAGCATCCTTCCCGCAAGCCAAACCCGAGCAAAATCCCATATCATTCTCCGTCCCACGAGAATCATCAGACGGAACATGCTGCGCTGGATTGATCTCCTTCCCAGCCGCCTTTTCCAGCTGATAATGACCGTTCAAGGTACTTCTAACGCGATGCTGAAAGTAGAGAGGACCTTGCTCCATCTTAGGATGCATCTCACCATTGACAAACACGCCAGCATTAAGGTTCTTCTGTGCATTATTGCAGAGCCATTTATCCTCAGCCAAGATCCTCTTGAACATTGCGTCGATGGTTTGGAAACCCTCGTCAGTGGCATTCTTGTGTCGGTAGACTTCGTATTCCATTGAGCAGTGGCCGGGTGAAGTAGGAACGCATCGCATCATGTAAAAGAAGTTGGGACTATCATATTAGCTGGGAAAGGAAAATGTGAAGTGGGGACTTACGAGACAGTCATGCAAGCGTTGGGGAAGTAATAGTTGCTTACGATCCTGAGCCCTTGTTCCTCCATCTCGGGTTTCGTGTTAGCAAAGTGCTCGATGTTGCCGCCCTTGGTATCGACTCGATATGCCGATAGGTCAGCGACATCGGCTGCATCTGGATGAGCCGTCTTGCAGTGATAACATTCGTTGTAGTTATCAGCCAACGTCTTCCAGTTGTAGTCACCGCTCATGCCCCAGGTATGATCAAACCGATAGTCCTCGAAATTGAATCCCTCGTGTCTAGCCATTTGATCAATGTTCTTGAACTCAGTTGAAAAGTCCTCGGGCGTTTTTGAAGAGTCTAGGTTGACCCAGATGAAGCCTTTGGCATCAACATGCACATGAATAGGCAGAAGACCGTTCTTGGTCTTATCGAAGCCTTTCATATCATCATATCCTGGAGCTTTCGCGAGTTGACCATTGAGACCATATGACCAACCATGGTATTTGCAAGAGAGGACACTTGCCTTTCCCTTATCTTCAGTCATGATAGGAAAAGCCCGGTGTCTACAAATATTGTGGAATCCATTGATCTGTCCCTGCTTATTCTTCACAAGAAAGAACTGAAAGCCCGCCTGCTCAAACTTGACCCACGAGCCTGGCTCTATGAATCTGAGCTTATGAGTAGTGAGGATCCATTTCTTAGCAAAGATGGCCCGTCTTTCAAGTTCGTATACTTCTGGGGATCTGTACCAAGAAGCGGGTAAAGCTCGTGCCGTGGAAGTGGTGTCTTTGAGAAATGCGGGGACGGGATCTTTATGGGGTCGGGATTGTGAGAGATACCTCGCTAGCAAGGATACGAGCGCGGCAAGGCCAGCGGCTGAGAAGAGATAGTGGATTAAAGAGGGCGAGATGGAGATGGACATGTTTGCAAGGGTTAGACAAGGTTAAGCGTTAAGCCGTTGTTGTATTGGCGAGTCATGAGCAGGGTCTTTATGGGCATGGTCCGAGACTATTCTACGTGGCTGACTTCATGTGATGTGCTATTTGACTATCTTCAACTCGGACTCTGGCCGCTGAGAATAATAGACCGGGGAGGTCGATTCCGAGTCCACCGTCAAGTGGTTGTAGCGGGGGGACGGGGCCAATTGCTCAAGACACGGGAAGAATCCGTGCTCGGTCCGTGTCCGACCTCGGGCATGAGGCTTATCATGATAAACACGGAAACTAACCCAAACCAAATGACGATTCAACTACAGACACTCCAAATAACAACAGGAATTATTGAGATACATGAGTTCTTTGATCGAGTTACACTGATAAGCTGAAGAGGCATGCATGCTCTGGGGAATGTCAATAGTGACACTCACCTCTGGACATTTCTCTATGAGACTGTGACAAGCAATATCATAGCCATTAACCGTTCAATAACTATTACCAAATGCATTCAAACAAACGTAGGAATCGCCCCTCTCGAACAGTCTCGCCAAGGAGTATCCCAGTCATTCTCCGCCCTAAACAAATACACTCAACCTAGGTCATCCTGGCCAGATCACAACGGCCTCCCCTATTGGTGCCCATATCTCCCATCCCTTCACCCCGCCTTCTCTCGACAGCGCTACCCTCTCAGATTGTGGGGTAGCGCGTATCAATTTCCACTCAAGCTTGGATAACCGAGCGGCCAAGCCTGGAGAATTATCATGGAAATTTCCTGATTCAGGTTTAAAAGCGACTTGCGTCTCCATGTTTGACGCAAGATCTTGCATATTATCTTCTACATCGTGTGATTTGAGAATTTGTTGCAATGTCGAATATTGAGGCTTCGGGTTCTGTTAAGGAGAGTCGTGATCAGGAGAAGGACGTCATGGCTGCTGATGATGTGTCGTATCATGTCAGCACTGTCAATGAACTTGGTAATGTTGTTGATCCTGTTCTTTCGGCTAAGATCAACCTTGTCAACGAGGTAAGTACACAGATGAACGACGAGTGTTGATTATGCTGACTTTATAGACCATCAACGAGATCGGATGGACCAATTTCCATCTCAAGCTATGCTGCCTCACAGGCTTCGGCTTCGCAGCTGACTTCCTGGTAGCCTTCCTCCAGAGTGTTGCAGCCGGCCAAGCCTACCTTGAGATCGGTCATGGAGGTTATACTACCGGGTCGACCATGGCTCTTTACGCTGGACTCCAGATGGGTGCTCTCTTCTGGGGTTTCGGTGCAGACATAATCGGCCGACGAATCGCCTTCAACACTACTCTCTTCATCGCTGCCATCGCTACTATCGTCGCAGGAGCTGGTCCCAGCTGGGTTGCCTTCTGTGTCTTTGTAGCCTTTCTTGGCTTTGGAGCCGGTGGTAACCTTGTCTTGGATCCAACTGTCATGCTGGAGTTTGTACCTGCGAAGCAGCAGTGGGTCATTACTGCTATGGCTGGATGGTGGGGTGTTGGTCAAGCCAGCGCTGGATTCATCGCCTGGGGCTACTATTGTAAGATATATCTCCCGTTTGAATTCAGTGGGTTTAGGAACTAACTCAACATCCCCACAGCTCGAAACGATTGGACTTGCGTTGCTACGGTTGACACATGCACATGGCAGAACAACAAGTCTTGGAGACTCATCATGTTCACCGGTGGAGCCCTCATGTTTGTCATGTCCGCCCTGCGTATTCTCATCATCCGACTACCTGAAACTCCAAAGTTCTTGGTTACCAACGGCAAAGAGGAAGAACTTGTTGCTATGCTTCAAAAGCTTGCCAGCACTTATAAGCGACCATGCTCATTGACACTTGAGAGCCTTCAGGCTTGTGGCGTAGCTCATACTCCTGAGCACGGTGGTAGTAAGGGATCTGCTGTTCGTGGCCTGGGCAAGAGTCTGGTCGGTCACGTCAAGGGACTGTTCTCGACCAAGAAGCTGGCTCTGTCGACTTGTCTCATCTGGTTGTCTTGGACTTTGATCGGTCTTGGATACCCTCTTTTCTTCCTCTACCTCCCGTGAGTTCTCCCAAGTCCAGCATGCCAAGGGAATTAGAAGCTAACCGATGCAGATCGCTTCTGAGCAGCCGTCTTCCCGACTACCAGCCCTCCTTCACCGAGACTTGGCGCGATTACACCATCACCAACATCTGCGCCATCTTCGGGCCCCTCATTGCCGCTGGTCTTGCTGAAGTGAGCTTCCTTGGACGGCGATATACAATGGCCATTGGAGCTGTGATCACTGCCATCTTCTTCTTCTGCTACACCATCATCAAGACTCCTGCTCAGAATCTTGCCATCAGCAGCTGCATCTGTAAGTTCACCCTGTCTATCATATTGTTAGTACTAACAAGTCCCAGCTGTTTGTATCAACCTCTACTACGGTACACTCTACGCATACACTGCTGAGGTGTTTCCGTCTGAGCACCGAACGACAGGAAATGGCATCGCTGTTTCGCTCAACCGTATCATGGGTCTTCTATCTGCTGTCATTGCGGTGACTGCTGATACTACTACTATAGCGCCCTTGTACATCTCGGGGGCTTTGTTCTTTGTCATGGCCATTGTTTCTGTCATTCTGCCGTTCGAGCCATATGGCCGAAGTGCATCTTAGGGAATGGAGGCTCTCAAGCTGTCGTGAGAGGTCCAAACCTCGAGCACCCATTGTGTCAGTGTATTATTCAGTAGTAGTCAATAGTATTATGTATCATTTTAACTGTTTTCCCTATGACTTGACTTTTAAAATTGATTCATATTCCACCAGTCCATGTTCATACTAAAGTTCTCCCCCATCGGCCCGAGATTCTCCCAAGGTCCCCAGGCTAGATCATGAGTAGTCACATGTTCATTACTCACACCATGCTGTGCCGTAATCGCCCCATTCTCTACTGTCTCTTGTGGGTTCGTATCTGTCCTCTCAGATACCCAAGCTGGAGGTGACGCGTATTGAGCTGTTGACTCGCGCATATCTGTTGGCGGTGAACTCGTCTCGGACCTTGGTAGCCCATCTTCGTCTTGAGTGGCTGCATGACCACCCCAAACATCTCGGCCGTGAACGCTTTGATCGTGGTAATTGGGGAATTGCGGTGCAGCTACATCTAGCAAGACCCAGATAAGGGATGTTTGGACAACGGCTAGCGATGATTTGTCAGTCGCCATCTGGGTTGATCGATCGGTTGACTCGATGAACTGATCTAGAGTATGCTCCTGATATACATGTTAGTGATCACGAGAATGCATCCATTGAGTGGAGGACATACAATTATCTTGCAGACTGGCCAACATGCCGCCATCTCCCTCACAAGATTCCTGCAAACTTCTAGATTCCGCACAGAAGACGCCTGTAATTGACTATCATTCGTCCTTGTCCAGTACAAGTGAAGAGTGCTGGCGATGGCCGCTGCTTGAGCAAAGAAAGGATCAGCCAGTCTGAGATTCTTCTCCTCCGCTGTTCGAATCAACCTCGAGACCCAAGTACAGTGTCTTAAGGCCTTCAGATAAGATACTCTCCAGAATGAGTCGCCACCAAGTCTACTCTTTGGTGTTTCAGCCATGACCGTGTACAGAGATGGGTGATTGAGGACGCAATGAATGGTATGGTAGGTCATCTGAACCCTGAGCCATGGCAGCCAATCCATACGGTTATTTTCAACCTCTAGGGGAGAAAGCTCCGGAAACTTTGTTGCGTTGTAACTCAAGGATATCGGCCAGATCATCTCAACCTCCAGCAGCCGGGAACAAAGTCTGGTGTAGTCGGAATCTGGATGCCAAGGACGTTTCGCTAAGCCTTCGAAGCACTTGGCGACATAGAGTCTGACATCACTCCATAGCTCGTAAAACTTTAGAGACTGGGACCATACGTCAACGAGAGTCTCTCTTAAGCCAGAGTCGGTGGCTTTTGGAGCTTGAATGCAACTTCCCAGAGAATCCCGGGTTTCGATTGTGAGCATTTGAGGAGCGTCGATACTTGTTGGTATGGAAGGCAGTAGGACTGGCCTGCCGCAGGAAGCGCTTAGACACTGAATACTCCAGAATAGTCGTGATTTATCCTGTGAGGCTACTGAGCCACTTGGGTTACGCTCACTGCCGGGAAGAAGCTGGATCATGTTCTGAACCGTTGCTATGTCGAAGCCAGCCATGGGGATATTGCCCACTACGGCAGTGTTAGTAAGCGCAACGCTGTATTACAAGACAGTCGATATCGGGCTTACAGATGAAGTTGTAATATGCTAGCAGGCACAGCGCCTGGGCACATCTGATTGTCACTCTGCCCTCTGCAATTTTGAGCATGACACCTCTCCGCGCAATTTTGTTGTACGAGTCAGGGCTTTGAAGATTATCCATAGGCATGTCTTCCGTATTATAAGTCATGCTTAGAGCCAGCATAGCATAGATTAGTTCCTCGGATGTATCGGAAGGTAATAACGGGCGCTCGCCAAAAAGCCAAAGAGGCTGCCGATGAATATGACGAAAGTAAAAGTCAATGGCTCTTGTGGTGACCTCTGTTGGTATTGAAGATCTGCCCCTCATTAGCACTTATAAGCATGGCTCAGAGGAAAAAACTTACATTAATGGAAGGGTCGTGTGAGGCGAGGTTGATGAGAATGATGGTATACGGTTATTCCTGTCTGACGTTGATGTTGGTGTAGTTTCTTGCATTGATGCCGGACTACATGTTGTCAATTTGGATGGCCCCGCTGCGTGAGCTATTCAACGTACACAACTCTGCTTATTAAGCTATCCAACTTATCCTCAAGCTGCTCGAGTCGACTGGACTGCAGCTCTTAGTAAGAGGTATGAGATACTCAGATGAATGCTCTTACCACACGATTCTCCAGCCTACTCGTGGTATCCTCACTGATAGGGTTGACCTCGGTGAACGAGCATTGTTGACGAAGACGTGTACATGCTGAACATCGCGGTCTTTCACCTGGACAACGGATCTTCTTGCGACTGTAACGTTATCAGCAATCATATCTACCATTACCAAATCGGGGATGAATGTACCGGCAATTATCACAGGCCTGAGCAACGCGTCGATATTGTCTTGATCGTGGGGCACTCATGCTGTGAGTTATCGTTGTAATTGATATGGCTAGTGATGAGACTGGAGAGCGGTTGGTAACATTGAGAGTTGGTGCAGATTATTATGTATGCTACGCGTCTGACTACTGAGCCTGGGCCTTGGGTCAAAAGTGCGGGGGTGAAAAAGCCACTGAGAGCAGGGGAGCTCGCCACTGGCTCGGCCTGCTTAAAATTCCGGGTCTTGTCCTATCGGGCACCTAATTTTGCGATAAGAGACGGTGGCTTGGCTTACAACGGCGAATACCTTCTTTTTAACGGGCTCAATTGAGGAAAAGTAACTGCATCACGTGTTAAACTCTCTCATGCGACTATCTTATTATTTTTAGTTTTTTGTTCTTTTTATTAAGCTCATAACACGGGCGACGTTGTTAATGGGGTGTTATCCTGTTGTTTGTATGCACGTAGACCAAGCCATCGTTTTTGTGAACAAAATTAACAAGCTGCATGAAATAATCATGTACCAAGTAGTGTAAGTTGCTTATATTTCTCGCAATCTTGTGGTGATAATTTGATAATGTGGACATAACAGTGATATCTAATTAATGCTGTCTAAATGCTATGCTCCTATAGTTTGCTGTCTGCCCCTACCCTAGGGATGCCAAAGTTGGAGATATCCTCCTTTGTCTCACCGTCTATGGCAAGCTCTGCCAAAACACGACCAATCGCTGGAGCAAACTTGAACGCATGGCCTCCACCCAGACCAACAATAACATTGGGATGATTCTTCAAAGGGCTGATAACGAATTGACGATCAGGGGTAATAGCATATTGACAAGTGACTGTTCGAATGGCCTGGCCCTTGTCAGGTATCAGACCGCCCATAAAGGATGTCAATTCGTTGAACAAATCGTCAGATGGAACAAAGGTGCGTTCTTCGGGCGTCATGAAGTTGTTGGAAGTATCGCGGCCTGCCTTGATTGTTGGCTCGCCGTAACTGGGGAATCCGTAGAAATATCTGTTGCCAGCCCAGATCCATACAGGAAACTTTGTGTCGTCAAATGGGGTGATATCAGTCGGTTTGTAGTAGGTGACCTGTTCTTGCATGATTTGGAGTGGGATGTTTGTGCCAAGCGGAGTGATGAGCTTGTTGGTCCACGCGTCGCACGCCAAGATAACCTTGTCGGCGTGGAATTGTCCTCGTGAGGTCTTGATAGTCATACCCTTTCCGTTGGAATCTGGGATCAATGCGTCCACACGTGTCTTTTCCTTCAAAACAGCGCCGTTGGCACGAGCTTGATACTGCATTGCCGCCACAGACTTGGAGGCATGGACGATTCCTGAGTCGGCGGTGTAAATCGTCTGAACTCCTTCTGCAATGTCAAAAGAAGGCCAGCGCTTCTTGACTTCTTGAGAGCTGAGAACCTCATACGGGATGTTGTTTGCGTCAAGACTCCTCATGAATTCAGAAGCACTCATACTCTTCTCAAATTTGTTTAGAGATGCTCCGTCATCGGCCAGTTTGGGGAAGAAGACAACGCCGCCAGTGATTGTGAGCATCTGAAGACCACTTCGACGTTCCAGCTCAGCCCAGTCTTCGTAAGCTGCACGGGCTAGAGCCACATAGTCTGGTGAGCCATATGAGGTTCTCACAATACGGGATGTGTCGTGTGAAGATCCGTAGATGTTGCCAAAGTCATATTGCTCAAAACCGATAACAGTAGCTCCTTTGATAGCGGCGTGATAAGCTGCTGCGCTACCAAGAGCACCGAGGCCAACTACGGCCACTTGGAAGTTGCTGTTTGACATTGCGGGGAGTCTGACAAGAGAAAGTGATTAAGAGACAACTTAGATATTGTTGAGGGATAAAAAGAAGTTGAATGGGCCTGCTAATCTCATACTCTCGTCACAACGCCCTTCCTTATAATCGTGTCTAGGCCGATATAGCATGAACCTTATCTTATCTTATCTGCCCAGTTCCCCGAGTTTGCGGGGTACATCAGGTCATGAGATAAGCTGCCCGTATCCGTACCCACTTGAACTTTTACGGAATTTCCGTCCCCACCACGGATTCTCACGGATTCTGCAGCCGAGACCAAACTGCGAGTCTGGCCCAGCAAGACATCTCTACTAGTAATAAGCCCGTGACCATCACCAATACAGAGGATGCTCCAGCATCTATCGCAAGAAGACGCTTCTGTACGTTTGACATATATTTCTATGCTGGTAGAGCATGGTGAGAATAGCCACGATTCGCCTTCTCAGGTTGGCCAGTGCATAGCTTGCCGGGACGGTCCTTCGATGCGATCAACCGGGCAGCATGTTCAGCCTCATGAGGCCCTGGAACAATTAATACAGAAGACAAGATATGCTCTTTTCGTCAAACCTCCTTCCAAGGGACGCATGAGCCGGTGAATCTCCCGATGTACTGCGGCAGCGACACCTTCTGGATATAAAGCGGCAATAAGGGCTTACACATACTTGGCGGCAACGGCACCTTGGGGGCACTGCGCGGCAACAACACCAGGTGTAACACAGCGGCAGCAATACCATTGGGCGCCGCGGTTGGTGTATCCTTGAGGGTAAAGAGGGGTTAAAAGGTTACACGATGACGAGCCGAGGGATGCTGACAATTATTCTGCGTGCATTTTGGAGGAGTTGTCTCGTAAATATTCCAGCTTCAACCCAGTCACAAGTGTTCAATTTCACATAAAGCTGCACTCACCGTTGTTGTTCAATTGAAGGTATTAACCATTCTAATCATTCTATAACTCTTCCTTCGTCAAGCGCTTTCATTATGGGGATAAACTCATCAAACCCAGCTCATGAGCCCGCGACTATCCCGTCGCAGACAATGGATAATAGACCAGTCTTGGACCAGAAACCCACTGCAGACAAAATGGTAAACGGATCCACCGCTCATGCAAATGGGGTCCATGAAACGTTCACTTGCAAGGATGCTCCAGTCGAGAACCAACGGCCTCTCAAGGTCCGTGTGATTGGTGCTGGGTATTCAGGCGTCTACCTCGGCATTAGAATTCCCCAGCGTCTGCGCAACATTGATCTCAAGATCTATGAGAAGAATGAAGGTGTTGGAGGAACGTGGTGGGAGAATCGGTATCCAGGTTGTGCCTGCGATATTCCATGTAAGCAGGAAACCTTGGCTAGATTGCACTCAGTATATTAACATCTACTCGCAGCTCATTCCTATCAGTACACTTTCGCTCCAAACAAGGCTTGGTCAGGCTTTTATGCCCCTTCACACGAGATTTGCGCCTACATCGACGGCGTGGCAGAGAAATACGGTGCCAAGCGCTTCATTCGTCTCGGACACAGAGTAACTAGCGCTACTTGGAATGATACCACCAAGAAATGGTATTGCCCGCATTGTCTTATCGGGATCAAACGCTGACATCACCTAGGCACGTCACAGTTGAGACCAACGCTGGAGAGAGCTTCTCCGAGGAAGTAGACGTCGTTGTTGCAGCTAGAGGTAGCCTCAACACCATCTCTTGGCCTGACATTCCTGGCTTTGATACCTTTAAGGGTAAGAAGATGCACTCAGCAGCCTGGGACCAGGAATACGACTTCAAGAACAAGAACATTGGTGTCATCGGTGGTGGATCCAGCTCAATTCAGATCGTGCCGGAACTGCAAAAGGTGGAGGGTGCCAAGTTGAACTGCTTCGTGCGTAGCAAGGTCTGGATATCGAACCGTTTTGGCGATGTGACGGTGAAGCAATTGGGATGGGATCCTTCTGAGATCGAGTGTGAGTCGTCGAGATTTACTTAAGTGGAACTGCATTGTCTAACATGGGAATAGTCTCGGCCGCTCGTTTGGCAGAATTCGCCAAGAGTGACGACGAATATCTCCGTTTTCGCAAGCGCATCGAGGACGACGGCAACTTGGTCCATCTTTCAACCCTTCGAGGCTCAGAGATGCAGAAAGAGTTCGTCGCCATGTTCTCAAAGATCACCAACGATGTTCTAGCTTCACGACCCGATCTTCTCGAATCATTCTCACCAACCTTTGGTGTTGGATGTCGTCGTTTGACACCGGGTCCAGGTTATCTCGAGGCGCTGTCCCAGCCCAACGTCAACTTCATTACACAGGGCATCGAGAGTATCAACGAGACGGGCTTGAAGCTCACAGGGCCTGAGGGTCGACAAATCGATGTTGACGTGTTGGTTTGCGCAACGGGGTTTCAGACTAACCACACTCCTCCTTTCCCTGTCGTTGGTAAGCAGGGAGTAACATTGAAGGACAAGTTTAACCCCTTCCCTGCGACGTATCTGACTATGACGGTGGATGACTTCCCCAACTACTTCATGATGCTCGGACCAAACTCAGCCATTGGCGCAGGCTCTCTGACCTGTCTTCTCGAGGCGGAAGGTGATTACATCGTCAAGTGTATCCGCAAGTTACAGAAAGAAGACTACGTAACCATGACACCCAAGGCATCACGTGTCCAAGACTTTGCAGACTACATCGGAGAGTATTTCAAGAAGACAGTCTACATGGACGACTGTAAGTCATGGTACAAGATTGGGGGCGGACATGGCGACAAGATCTCAGCTCTTTGGCCCGGAAGTGTCATGCATGCACTAGAGACATTGAGGGCCCCGAGATGGGAGGATTTTGAGTTTGAGGAAATGCATGAGAATAGACTTAGATGGTTGGGCAATGGCTGGAGTATGTGTGTCATGGAGGAGGAAGAGCAGGGTGATCCGAGTTGGTATGTCAACCCGGATGTAGTGGATGTGCCGCCGGAAGGGAAGCCCGAGAGGGACCCAAAGTACCTGGCACGACCGTTCTCTTACTGATAAAATTTCCCTTTTCTTAATAAATTTACATCTTCATTCTCAACAAGAGATTCGCGGAGACATTTTTCTTTGCTCAAAAGATGATCTTTGTTGCTTACATCTAACTTGCTAGTCTGAAGTTTCATGAGTAAAATACTGGAATAAGAATAACCCTTGTCGGATTAAGGAAGTCGTCTGTCAACTCCATATCCGTGATTTACATCTCAGTCAACCTTTGAGTCATTGTATAGTTTCTCTAGTGGTCCTACAACGCACTGATAAAACTCAGCTCTGAAATCCTTCCTCGTAAAATCCGGAGGTGAATGAAAGCCACAGCGCAAACATCGATCAACCACTGCATTCCACTCAAGTGCATTGTTGAGTGCGACAGCCTTTGAAAGCCTCTCCGCTGTGTTGAAGTCCGTCAATTCCTCCGTGATCCTATGGTCGTCAACTTCTTCTTGTGCCTCTAGTGTTGCTACAGTAGAGAGCTCAACCAAAGTCGCACCGAGTCGAAATATTGCTTCATTTCGAATCACCATCTGGCGAGTAGTAGCCTTGTTAGGTTGAGATCCTTTAGTGATCGTAGACGAGGGGAAATTCTGCATGACGAAGGTGCAGTCTTTAAAAGACATCTTTGAGTTCCTTGGCAATATATGTATATCGTCGGTGGACCACCAATCTCCCAGCCATGAAGTGGCATGTAGCTGAAGAAGGGAAGAAGCTAACAGGAGGGCCAACTCGTATCTGTCGGTTACCGCGCTGCCAAAGGTATAGTGCGTACCCAGTTGACCCTTGTTCGAGAGCAAATTGTAAAGAGTGATTGTGTTCCTGGGTCGTTCAGAAGTGAGAGGGCGCTCCGGAATATAAATGTAATGCTTGTGCTCTTCCTGAAGTATATATCCTATGCAACGCACTGCAGGCTGGCATGAAGGTTGCGTGAGCTCCTTGCAGAGATCCTTGATATGCTTCTCCACCTTGAGACTAGGTGACACAATTGTACCTACTGAGGCGAAAGAAACACCTCCGGGAGATCGAGGGACATTTGCTGGGAGATTTTCACCCTCAACTGCTTCAAACTCGGCATTCTTCCAGACAGCACTTTCAACAGATTGCCCGTTATCACCTGTTTCAGGCATCTTGAACGACAACTTGAACCTATGAGATCCCTTCTTTCCAGTCGCTCGATCTTCGAGCTGGAAATGAGTGATGTGAGAATTCACGCAGCAGCAGAGCCATCCGGAACAAAGGGCGCTGTGTAGACTCATAGCCGCCTGCCTGATAGAATCCCAGTAACTTAGATCTGCCTTCTTTGGCTGAGAAGGTGCTGTCTGTGCTTGCGTCAATATTCCTGGTGTCATTTGCTCCAACTTTGTGTTGTACTTTTCGATATCTTCGAGTAGCTGCTTGTGCTTGCTGTGTTTTATGCATTTCTTAATCTTATGCCATGTTTTCTGGTTCTCGTATTCCGTCTTCTCGTACCATTGCTAGGATAACTGTTAGTGAGTCTTTTATAAGATATAGCTGCTATTCTTACCTGTTGCTTGCCCATACCCACTACTTTCCCCAACCTTTCAAGCTTCTCCTGGATTTGTTTTATTATCTCGGTGTATGCATAATAGCGATGTCCAAGCTTGTCTCGGAGGCTCCTCTCTAGCCCTTGAGTTAATGCCTTCTCCCAATCGTCCTTAGTAGTCTTGTCTAAAAGGTCTTCTAGGTCCTCATCTTCAACCAGACCTCTCAACAACACACTGCAAGAGTGTCGGAACCGTGAATGCTCAGCATGTAACGATACGATAAGATCATTCATGGCGATTCTATGATGCAGGAGTACCTGTGCATCATTCTCGTAAAACTTTAGACCTTTGACGACAATTGGTATTCTATGTATGGTTGTTAGAATTGTTCGCGGCGCTTTTCTATCATACTTACACTCCAATAATAAGACCTACTACTTCGAATCCAGACATCTTTATAGCTCTCCTGTAGCCCACAAACGTATGTGACAGAGAACCTGATACTTATTCCGTCGCTGATAAGAAGAAGATGGGGTGAGGTGAAATGTAATGTGAGCTTCTTCAGCACCTGGTTACGATAGCCGGGGGGTTGAAAGACGAATCGGGGACCTTTGATTGCGAGGATTGAAGCGCTGTGGCGCCCTGCAGCCTCTCGTGGCACAGAATGATTGGTGTTGGTTAGCTGTCTGTTGGTTCCAACATTGATCACCTGCATATGTTACCAGAACTGGCGATTGCAGTCAACCCCTCTCTTGGAAGTAATTTCGATGGCATGACGCATTTCCTTTCACTCAGTCTACTCTCGTGTGTCTTTCGCAGAAATGACTACTATTAGCGATTGCTATATCCAATGTTCTGGCTCTTTCAACCGTCTGATAAAGAGCCTTGGTACATCAACTCGTGATGCCAATGACCGAATACCTCTCAAAGGTATCGCGAATGAATACTCGCGTTTCGATGTATGGGCTGGAAGTGTCGGGGCAAAACATGTCCCCCACAAGCGAATCTCACTTGACTATCGCCTTAGAGATTCTAGCTTTTATGCTGCCCGAGTTGTAGATATACTACAGCGCCTTGATAGTACTCTCAACACTGGTACGTCTATCCTATCGTTTCTCTAATACTTCTAAACTAAAAGCCCGCAGCCGACGATCTAATAATTGGCCAACGGCCATTGGGCGAAGCAGCTCAGCCCAAGTTTGACCGACAACGAGACAATGACTCAGACCGATCGTCTGTAACTTCGTCAGCCGAAAGCTCCAGTTCTGACGAAGCCGATATGTTGACTCCTGAGCGTCAAATTGCTGCATTATACGAGTCGATCACAAACTCAGTGAGGCATCTGTACTCGCTCGCGATGGTCATCAGACAGCCAGTAGCAACAGACCGGTTATCCAGAGCGTCCAAGATCACTGTCGATCATTTCCTTTCGTTCGATCAACGCCATGTCGACGAATGCTTTCCTGACGCTTCCCCGGTGCTGAAGAAACGGCTTGCTAAGGCAATTACTCGTCGCCGTCAGTTGCTCATATATAATGAGCAACATTACCGGAAGTCTTCAGAGCCTCAGCCGTCAGAAGAGACGACAGCGGCAGATCATATCGCTCAAGATGAGCCCCGGGAAAAAGCTAAACAGGAAATGCCACCTCCTCCAGTTACCTCCGATCCCATAAAGCATCTGGTCAGAGACACACCAAGCTATGCCCCTACCATCTCCAAAGGAAGCCTACTGGCGAGTACCGAAGCGACCAAATTCGTTCCTCCAGTCGATATGAGAGAAGAACCAGATGTTCAGTCAGAATCCGGAACTATTACGACCTTTGGATTCACTGGCAAGGACAGAGTAGGGCTCCGAGTACCTCCTCGCCCGCAAGACGACAATGGCGAAGCGCTCGAGCAGTTCCTCTGTCCCCTCTGCTATCATCTAATTGAAGTGAAGGGCGAAAGAGCATGGACGTTGGTAAATCTTTAGAAACTCGGTAATAGGATTTCTAACGCTGTATAGGAGACACGTGTTCCGCGATCTTCAAGCATATGTGTGCACTTTCGATAACTGCGAAACACCTGATATCTTGTTCGAAACCCGCCAGGACTGGCTGAGACACGAGTTCGAGAACCACCGAAGAGAATGGCACTGTAATGACCCGAAACACAAACCCCACAACAGTGAGACAGCGTTCATTGAACATATGAAAGCCCTCCATGAGCTACAACTTCCAGGTCCCCAGCTTTTGTCTCTAGCCAAGTTGTGTGAGCGATCTAGCTCGGCCGATACTGTAACTTGTCCTTTGTGCAGAGACGGATGCCATGACGTTGTAAATGGATTTGAGTGCTATAAGCCTTCGTGGATCATGCGACAGGTTTTTGATTATACTTGCCCAGAGTCGTTTGACAGTGGTAAATATCTAGAATTCTGCATCCAGAAATGACACTTAACTAACATGCCTTAGAGAAATCAGATATAGCCAAGCTCCCTGAAAGAGACTTCAACAAGACCACGGATAGCATTCTCACAAAGGTGACTCCCTGGCTAATTTCGCTGCCGAACGACTTTGCAACGGATGGCAATCCGACCCCAGATTCCACAGAAAGGCCGCACCAAGCTCATCCTATCATAGGACAAAGAGGACCTTGTTTCATCCTTTCCAGTGACTTGAAGCTTCACATCGGTCAGCACTTGGAGCGACTAGCCTTGTTTGCACTCAATAGATCCAAGTTGATGCCCGATGATGGAAACTCAGCTCATACGGAGGATGCAGTCGCGAGGTCTGAGACAAGCTTCGAGTCATTGCAGTCTGCCAACAGTGTGGAAGATTATGGATATCGGGGTCATGGCCACGATGCAGCCAATGTCGCATTAAAGATGAATGTCACACTTGTTGACTTGGCGATATACGAGGCTCAGTACCACTACCAGATGTTGAATCATGTCCATGTGAAACTTGAAGAAACTCGGCGCCTTATTGAAGAGACACTCATCGAGAGTGTGTTCAAAGATCAAAGGCCTATAAGTGATGATTTGATCAGCAATCTCTGTCTCTTTTCACCAGAGGGCAGCCTAGAAGGTATTATCACGATAGGGTCAGTGCTTTCGGCCATTTGCAACCCAGGAGAAACACCAAACAGTATCGACCCCGAGAATTTCAAATACACAGTCATTTACACTGTAGCGATTGGCAAGAAGCTATTTTCCATTTTACTTATGAGTGGTCTGGAAGGGGAGGGACTATGGCATGCTATGGACTTTTTCCACAAAAACAACATCTGCGATAAAAACTTGCCACTTGAGGAATCGGATTTCAGAAACTTGTCAAAGTATCTGTACGAACTTGGCAGTCAAGACGATACTGAATCCATAGACTTTGATCACCTTCAGAGAAAGGAGCCCAGAAACTCAGGGAGTTCGGAGCTTCTCCACAACTTTTGCAACAACTATCAGTGGAAGTTTTGTGCGCCTGTCTTTTCTAGTGAAGAGGCCCTTGAAGTGAGACACCAACATGAGAAGTGTATTCTCCCTTTCACGGAGAAGTGCACCAAGACGGACGAAGATTCCTATGGACAGGCAATCAAATACAAGATTCACCAGCGCCATCTTGTGTCAAATGACATGGTGAGTTGGAAGCAAGACTCGGAAACCCTCCGTTTTCATCGGGATCTAATAATTGAGACTCAGAAGATTAAGAACCCAGCTTACGTTACTGTGATACGTTTATCCTTCGAGCCAATGTGGCAGAGAGAACTAGAAAAGCTGAAAAGGATTCAAGCACTAAACCAAAAGCACATCGTCAAACTCATTACTACGTTCCGTCGAGGAGAAACAGACTTGTATTTCATTTCTGAAGTATCTGATGGCGGGAATTTGAGAGACTTCTGGAAGACATTCCCACGAGTCTTGACGGCTAGTTTAGTAAGATCTGTGATTGAGCAGCTTTATGGGTTAGTATATGCTTCGAACCAAGTAAACCTGGCGACTGCAACCATCGAGGGTGCACTCGTTAGTAACGATGGTCTGAGTCCAGAAAACATACTCTACTTCAAAGATGATAGTAGGGCAGGCCATAACATCGGCATATTGAAGACATGTCACCAGTCACTCGCTACCGAAGTTGTGCCAGCAAGATCAGTGGAAGCACAACTGTATGCGCCACCCGAACAGGGGTTGAAATCAGAAGGATCTGTGTGGAATCTTTTCGTCCGTGGAGACGATATGTGGGCCATGGGATGCATCACTCTGGAGTTCATGGTCTGGCTTTTGTACGGCCCTTCAGGTCTGAGCAAATTCCACAGTGATTTGGAGTCAGGACATTCTGGTCCGGTTTTTAACAGGCGCTTTTGGGAGTACATATCCAAATATGCCAAAGTCCATAATGCCGTACTATGTTGGATAGATCACATGGCCAAGGATCCTGTTTGCAGAGAAGGACAGACCGCCTTGGGTGACCTCCTGGAGCTCATTAAGGATAGACTACTAGTACTCGACGTGATTCCTAGGCAAGCTACACCTAAGCCAGATGATGGAAGCGACAGCAGTTCAGGAGACCCCGAAGTCGAGACAATGGCTGAGCTATGGAACGAACATCAGGGGCTTATCACCAGACTTTACCGAGATGAGGGCAGAAGACTGCAGGAAGTACGTGATATCATGAGGACGGGTTACAGCTTTGATGCATCAGCCCGCTCCTACCGCCAACACCTCAACGAATGGGGAATCAGTAAGGATATCATGAGCGGAAGAGGACAAGATAGATCGGATGGAAAGCCACGGAGCTCAGGATCAATCCAGCAACCTCGAGCTCAGGCGAAGGAAGCCTTGGATTGTATGCATCGCATTTTGACCAGAGCCAAAAATGAGAGTTACTGGCTCCCAAGCGCCCCTCTGCCGCCACCCGATATAGCCTCTAATCATCGTTAGTGACGCTATCGTTCTGCAGGGGACGTTATAAAAATCGATATATAACGAGATATAAGAAATTGAATTCGTTTTATATTTGCTATGCCAGCATCCCCAATCCCTCAACAAGAGACTGTCGCCCGTTCTTGCTACAGGATGTGGATTGAGCTCAGAAGTAGCCTGGAAGAGTGGATAAGTCTGAGACTCAATATACTAGATGAAATATGTTGGTAGGAAGGTTCGCGACAAAGACACCTTACAAGCCGCATAAGGTATCGAACCCATCGAGGGCACAACAGCCCAATGCCTCCACTCACACGAAAGATCAAAAGTCTAAAGCAAAGGCCAATAGAAAAGCAATCTTCCACCAATCGAACGGCGAACGTATGAGTATTTGTGCCACCAACTACGACTTTGCGGAGTAAGCAGCCCAAGCCTGAGTAAGATTATCGAGACCTATCTCTGACCAAAGACGTTGGACTTCCTCAGATGGCCCGGGCGTAGTCTTAAGACTATGTCCCGATTCCTTGCTCTCTGCCAGTCCTCCATATACTCTCAGATCCTTGGAGGCATGAAACTCAGCCCAGGGCTCCTCCATGTTTGTAAAAATAATCACATCTCGAGCAAAGTCCGTTGCTGTCTTCCTCTGGGAGTCATCCATGACGTGATTGTAGTTCAGGAAGAGATAGGCAATGTCAAGACAGTGAGCTGATCGACCTTTGTGTGGCCCGTCCCATGGATTAGACTCGTTGAAGTAATAGAGCCATGACGGAGATGGCCAGAGGTTGGCATAGTGTCTTGATGTGGCGAAGTACTTGAGATCTGTCCCGAACTGGAGAATCTTGATGCGAGCTTCATCGTCATCCTCTGCTTCTGAGATTCCATACAGGTTGAGGAGTCTCTCCAGTGTAGCGTGGTGTTCTTCAGGAATGGCCTTCATTAAACATCTGGCGAAACCTTGTGCCAAACCCGGATCTCGATCAGCAAACAGACCAAGAACTTCAAAGACGACTGCATCAAAGTCCGTCGAGCCAATCATTAGAGGAGGTCTGTGTTGAGCTAAAGGCAAGTGAGTCTCGAGTGATCGGAATGAAGGCAGCTGGTCCGTCTCTACTACAGGTTGTAGCGGGACTGACATCGGAATCTTGGATAGAATATCTTCCGGAGAGATTGCAATCAATGCTGTCAGCTGATCCTCGCTCGACAAAGTGGGTTCTATTCCCAGACACTGGAGCACAGCTTTATATGCATCTTGGGCAACGTGCTTAGTAGATGAAGGAACGGCCAAGTTGTTTCCACTCAAGCAAATCGCGCGGTCGAAAAGTGATTCGTCTTGTAAGTCCAAGTCAAGGAGGTGCAAAACGGAGCCTGGCATGAATCATCAGCTGACTTGTCTACAGAACAAAGCTGTCATGAATACTTACAGCCGCCTGCGCTCTGGCCAATGGCTGTGATGCGAGCTGGATCGCCTGAAAATCCGCCAATATTCTGACGAACCCACTGAAATGCCGTTTTTTGATCAAGAATGCCTCTATTTGGAGGGACGCCTGCTGCTCTCATCTCATTGCTGTCTAGGAATCCTGCAACTCCAAGTCGGTAGCTGTTTATAATCAGTAACAGAGCTTCAAAATACGGCATCTACCAAGTCACATGAAGGCAGCTTACTTGATAGATACACCAATAATAGGCTTTCCGATTGACTGGGAATATGCGACGATGGCAGCCATATCATAATGCGGAGCCCCACTGTCACCTATGATGAATGCGCCTCCATGAATAAACACAAGCACGGGAAGCTTCGCATTATTCTCGTTGAGGGTCGCTTCTGGGGCGGTGATGTCGAGAGTCAAGCCGTCCTGATCAGACATAGGACAGTCATCGGGCTTATCGAGGGCCTTCTGAATGAGGCCAAACTCAATATCGCATGCTAGTGGTGGTCTAACAACAGTTGGACTGTGAGGAGAATGGACGATTAGCTCCCGCCATACTCGCAGATCTGGGGAACTTGGTGAGCGCAACAACCTACCCTCTCTTTGTCGCATCAATCTTTCCTCCATAATAGGTTTTGAGCTCTGGACCAGCAAAGCGATGAGCTACAGTGGCATACTGAATACCCAGATATTGCACGACTCCTCGACCATCTAACTTGAGGCCTTGGATATCGCCCAATTGGGTATGGTTAAGCGTAAACGCCATGATTGGGGCAAAAAAAGAGGGGAAGGTGATATTATCAAATGTTTACAAATGGCGGAGTAGAGAGGAGAACACAGCAATTGTAGCCGAAGGGAGGAATTTAAGACGTCAACGACTTTTGTGCAATGCAAAGTAACGAGTTCTGCCTTACCATCACTGGCCGAACTCTTCCTTGTTACCCCGGATTTCTCCCCGCTTAGGCATCTATCCGATGGACAGAGCTGGGGCTATAGGTGCACTTGCCGCCAGATGGTCCTCAAATATCGCATGGATGAATATCATTACCCGGACCAGTAACTTGTCATGCATGTGTAAGCGAGAAACGAGGAGTTGACTGGGAATACCCCGCTAAACCCGGGTCATGATGCATTCTACCCGCTCGCTTCCCCGCACAAGATGCAGATGTTGATATCACTAACTCGCAAGCGTTAGAGTCTCGGCTCTGGGGGCGGCAGATGATCGCAGATAATGCTAGGCCTGGCTGATTGATTCTGAATCTAATCCCCACTAAACATCTTGAATGAATTGACAAGCGGCAAGTGTATCATTACAACCAGAGATTCTCATCATGCCTCGTCCTAAAGTTCGTGCTGAAGATCGTAGACGCGCCGTCATAGCCTGCGTGCCTTGCCAAAACAGCAAGAAGAGATGCGACTCGCAGACCCCATGCGCCAATTGCCGCCGGCGGGACTGCGTCCCCTATTGTATCTACGACCCCGAGGCTGCTCGGCCGCGTCGCATGAGCAGCAAAGCACAGCGTCGAGCGATGAGTCGGAGCAGTGACATCACTGCTAGCGGTAACGAGGATGCCTCTAGCTTGGACTTCATTGTTTGTTCTGACGTAGCATTGTCCGTCAATGAAAGTGATACGCCTGAGCGAGTTCAGGCACCTCAGACGCCAGAGTCTACAGCCGGACAACAGTCGAATGAGACTCCAGATACGACATTTTCATCTTGCATGTCAAACACTGGTGGTCAAGATAAGGGTTCGGATGGCGAAAACCGTGAGTACAAGTCGAAGAATAGCTCATCAACTCTTCAAAGCTTACTGCCTTGGTAGTATCAATGGGCGACTCGGCATCGCTATCTTTCCTCGACTTCCTACGCCACACATTCCTCTGTTATATGGGGCCATCCCCGTTTACTGACAAAGAACGAGCCAAGGCTATGTTGGAGTCATCGTATCCTCAAGCCTCGCACGACATCGCTGAGGACAGTCCAGACAGCCAGCTCACTTTGGAGGAGAAGCGAGACTATATCCAGAGGTTCTTAGTGGCGGTATAAACATACACTCAATACAATATGCATCGGACTAATATGGCATCTCAGACAACCGGCATCGTATACATCTACTCCCCCAAGCAATTGCTAGCGTTGCTTGAAGAAACTGAAGAAGGCAGAGAACACTCCAGCGCCTCTAGTCCGTCTCAAACCTCCCAAAAGCGCGCGATCATCGACTTGGCTATTGCCGTCGGCGGGCAAGGTTGCAGAACGAGCCCCAAGACGCTTTATCACGCACAGAAACATTTTGATCGCGGCCAAAAGGTTGCTTTTGAGGGTATGCTACTAGATCCTACAGGTGACCTAGTAGCTATCTTTCTACTGATGAGCATGTACATGGTGAATGCATGTAAGAGAGATGGGGCTTTTATATACCTTGGTGTTGCGACTCGAGTGGCACATGCGATTGGTTTGCATTTGCCAGAGTCATATCGCAATCTGACGCCAGAAACACATCGATTCAGGTGAGTGATAGTGTTGAGTTGGCCCTAAATGCCTGGCGAGAGTAGTAATGGTGACAAGCTGACATACGTGTAACAACAGGCTTCAGGTATGGAAAAGCTTGCGTATTATCGACATCGCCTTCGGAGGAGTCCTCGCCCAAACCCCGGCGTCATCCCCGAGACGCGGAATAAGCAATCCAACGTTTTCGGTCCCAGATGGCCCAGAACCGTGCACACCAGAGTTCACCTCCATGTCCGCGTGCTATGGAGTCTGCACCATACTCGAACAGATCATATATCACCTCAACGACAAACAAGACACAAATCTAACCTCAATAAAAGACCTCCTCAGGCAACTGAGAGATTGGAGCTCGGCACTACCATCGAGCATGACAAATTGCACAGTCAGCTCGTCGATTTCTCCGGAGCAGTGGTGGCAGACCTTGGGCAACTTTGCTGTCTCGGCCTTTTATTATTATGCTGTCATGTTGGCCACTAGACCGATCCTGATATCGTTCATGCTGGGGAAATTGAAACGTCTAGATCGGTCAGATGGCGCATTTGGGTCACATCATACAAGCGATCGAGAGACGAAAGAGTTGGCGCAGGTCTGCATTGATGCGGCTGTCTTGCTGGTAGAGACAACGCGGAGAACGGGGTCTGCCGGTCTGCTCATACAGAACATGACGTTACTCAAGTAAGGACTCTCACTATCCCTCGATCAAAACATATCCTAACTGTACATCGAGAGCTTGGATCTTTAGCGCTTGCCTCATAATGGCCTTTTCCCTCTTCGTAGAGGCCACGTTATCCGAAAGATCAACAACGTTTGAAACAGAGGCAGCACTACACAGCGGCATCGGCATTATCCGCGATCTGGATCGTACAAGTCCTCAAGCACATCGCTACATTGATGTCTTGACAGAGCTTCGCAACGCACTACAGAGCTACCGCGAGCGTCTCATCCCACCTCGGAGAAAGAGCAGCGGACAGTTCCTCAGCCAGATCTTTACACTGGACCAGGAGAAGAGCATATCAGCAGACTCAGACCATGAAATGACGGGGCTGGCGTCCGCAGTGGTCCCGCCTGAGCTTGGTGACGAATCATCTGGAGGGTTGTTAATGCTGCAGCAGGTAACAGAAGCGACGCAGAATATGAACAACATGTGGCGTATACCAGATGAAGGTCAAGCATTTGTTGATGAATGTCTGCCCATGACGATCGGTGGATTAGATGTACACTGGAATGGGATATCGGTCCAGGGAACGGATAACTTTCTGTTCGATACAGAGCCATTTACTGAGATGTTGAGCCATTTCTGAGCGTTGCAATTATTCTTTAATGTAATTTATACTTGTATGTACATAGAGAATACCTAATTCTATTCAAAGCACTTGTTTATGCCGAACCAATGTCTTGTGGATTCCGGCAAAACTACCCATTGCACGCAATGGCTGGTATTACTTGCTGGCCGTATGCTCAGAGTGAACAAGAATTTAGATCAGGGATGCTAATACAAATAATGTTATACTTATTGAAGACAGCGCATATTTTAAATATCAGACCATTGATCACCCTAATGCCTCATGTTAGCAGATATCCCCTCAAAGATACATCGCAGATGCAAATCATAGTACTTACCGTCCCAAAGGCCTTTTGCCCACGCCAGAACTCTTCTGTAAGAGGTCCAAACCACTCAGACATTGTCCTATCAACACCTTCCTCTGTGTCAAACCCTCTACCGCCAGCGACCAGAACAGACTTCCCACTCAAGGATTCGTCAGTTGCCAGCTGAGTGATAAACTGCGCAACATCCTTGGGCGCATTCAGCGGGAGATGATGCTTGTCCCAGATCGAACGCACGTTATCGATCATCTGCGTATCAGTTGCCCAGGGACACACAGCGTTAATGCGAATGTTATACTTGGCTGACGCCAGCGCCCGTAAGGATCTCATTAGCCCAATAATGCCATGCTTTGAAGCGCTGTAGGCGAAGAGACCAGCTGCTTCGGTTATTCCAGCGATGGAAGACAGTAAGACAATAGACTTGGAGAACTCGTTTGACTTGGTCTGTTCTTTATCTGCCTTCATAAAAGCAAGAGCTAATCGACAAAAGAGAACAACGCTTGTGAGGTTGATGTCAATAGTATTCTTGAGCGGCTGAGGTTCCGTCATCACCGCCTCGAGAGTGAGTTGGTCCGGCCCAAAGCAACCATGAGGTTCTACGACAGCAGCGCAGGAGATTGCAACATCGACATGGCCTCTCTCTTCATAAGGTGTCTTGAAGAGCTGTAGTTGTTCATTGTAGTTGCGGACGTCGAGCTTCTGGAAATGTACCGACCCGCTGCTGTGAGGTATGCTTGACTGGATATGACTGACCATTTGATGGCCCTTGACATCATCCACGTCGCCGAAATAAACATGTGCGCCTTTCTCGTACAACAAGGAAACCGTTGCTGCTCCAATTCCTTGCGCACCTCCTACACGCACCATCATCAGTAAATGCTATAAAGCAGCACTTGGTGAAAGCTGGATAGTGAAATGATGGGCAGTACCTGTCATGAGAACCACCTTGCCCTTCACATTATCTGCGATATGTGAGGAGAAGAATATCTCGGCCATGTTGGTTCAAAGTTGCGAGGGTAGAGAGGATGAAAAATGGCCAAGATGGCAGTGTTGACCCCTTCGGAGACGCCAATTGGTTTTGAAAGGAGGTCCTGCAGGCTAAACTAGTGGATAGATCTCTGCGGTCGTCCTGTAGGTGGGTGCTGTTGCCGACAGCGGGGGGAGCCCCGGACACTCGGCATACCCGCGCGGCATCAACACCCATTTATCGGCATGCGTTTATATCGCCACATTCCGCATTTCCGAGCTAAATAAGGACTGTTCACTGTATCGGCCCGGAAAATTTAATCAGGTACTTCACATCAGATCCCAGAATCACCAAGTTCCGTCATCCAAGTCTTTACATTCTCAGTCCAACCTAGCTACAGTCCCAAGATGTCCCCGTCTGCTGATTCAACCACTGATACGTCTTCTCACGGTCAACGTCTCTCCATCGTTGTCACTGGTGGCGCAAGTGGCATTGGCTTGGCTATCACCCGTCACTTCGCTGCCCAGGGTCACATGGTGGCCGTTCTGGATGTAAACTCAAAGACAGGACCTGGTGTTGTTGCGGAGGTGTCAAAACAGTACCCCCATGCGAAGCTGAGTTTCAAGTGGTGCGATGTTTCATCTTGGGAAGGACAATACGCGGTGTTTGACCAGGTCTATCGCGAGCACGGCGACCGAATTGACATTGTCATTGCCAATGCGGGAATATCTGATCCTGTAGTCGGAGCCCTCGATTGCACGCCGACAGAGTTTCCTCGAAAGCCTAATCTGAGAATGCAGGATATTAATTTGAACGGAGTAATTTACAGTCAGTTATACCTCGTCTTAAACTCCTCATGCTCCATAAACTAACAGGCAACAACAAATGTAGGCGTTGGTCTTGCTGTGCATTATATGCTCAAGAACGAGGTCGGGAGTCGACTCCCCAATTCGAGAGGCTCCATTGTTTGTACATCTTCATCCGCAGCCATCTATCCGTTCCCTGTTTCACCGCTCTATTCCACAGCAAAGTCTGGCATTATAGGACTTGTTCGTTCCATGGCTATCAGGCTTGAAGAACCTAAGATACAGATCAACGCTCTTGCACCTGGAGTCTTAGGTAAGTCCACCTCTCTTTTGTGTGGCTATCAAGCTGCTAACAGATGGTACAGAAACAAACATCACTCCGGATAAGGAACTTTTCAAGGCAATGATAATCACGCCACTCTCAACCTTGACAAAAGCAGTTTCGCAATTCGTGACTGACCCCTCTAGGACTGGTCAGGTGGCGGAACTGAATGAGGAGACCATTACACTGAGACCTCATGCGGACTATGCTGATGCTGGGGCGGAGCATAACAACAAGATGTTTTACAAACTAGGTCATGCTTGAGATGCTGTAATATTGGCTACGTATTAAATTGCATTTGCAGCATCATGTCTTCCAGAGCCGCGTCCTCTAAGTTTTCTCTTGCTTGATCAATGTGCATTGCTACCAATACGATCAAGTTGTGCTGAAATACCTGACCTTTGTGTACCAACAGTCCATGTGCGAGCGATACCATTGCCCTCAGTTCAATGCCCGCTGCCGAATGCTGAGACAGCCATACGAGCGGCAAAGGTACAAACCCATGGTGTCCATCCCGCCCCCGCATTACCCCACGATCTGCATTTCAACACCACATGGCCAGAGCTAATCATGCAACCTTCAATGCAGCTAGAAACGTGTTACTACTGGTTAACTCTATAGCTGTAACCCCAGATTTCTTGAAGGATGTTGAGCCTGCAACTCTACTGACGATTAGTGTCGGCAGATGACCCATAACTGAGGGGTCAACTATGCCATTGGTCTCCCACGAGCCGAAAAACGACTCTACCAAGACAGTCCGTGCTCCTTTACCCCATAAATCGTGTTAACTCATCGCCAGCTGCCACATCCCTGACCGTCGGCCAGATGCCCCCGAAGTGATCTATAAGTTACCCAGGTCCTCAAATTCCTCCACATTCCTATCCATACCTCTCCACCTTGTCTTTCCCAGTAATATCACTGTCTATTTGTTCTTAACCACAAAAAGATCTGGTCTCTTGATCATGGGCTTGGGAGTCCTTCCTGATCGTCACCTATCCGATGTCCCTGGAACATCGTTCCTCAATGAGAAGGGTGTCTCTTCGAGCTTAGAAGACTCTACCCTGAAGAATCATGCCAGCCTCAAGCACGATCCGACCGGCAAGATCGTCCTTGTTCCCCAGCCTTCCGACGACCCCAACGATCCTCTCAACTGGCCGAGATGGAAGAAGGAAATGTTCACTGTCTCCATCATCGTCGGCTGCGGCTGTGTCGGTGCTATAGGACCTCTTCTCGGTCCAGCATTGGTATCTATTGCCGAGGACTTTGATGTTTCGCTTCAGAAGTTCAGCCTAGGCTACACCGGAGCCCTCCTTATAACTTTAGCGTTTGGTAACCTCTTCTGTAACTCGTTGGCAATGATGATCGGCAAGCGACCTGTGTACCTTATCACTGCACTGGGCCTGCTGTGTTCAACGATGTGGACAGCAGTAGCCAAGGACTATGTCTCGCTCGCCCTCTCACGTGCTATCCAGGGCTTTTGTATGTCGCCAATGGAAGCCTTGGTTCCGGCGTCAATCTCGGACATCTGGTTCGTTCATCAGAGAGGGTTTCGGAACGCGGTTTTTAATCTGGGTGTCCTTGGGGGCATCAATCTTGCTTCACCTATTGGTTAGTCCTAGCCACCATCGTTGATGTTTCATGAGTACTGACATCTTACTACCAGCGGGCGCGATCATCGACAAATACGGCTATAGGACCTGCCTCTGGGCTATGGCTGGTGCGTTTGGACTTCAGCTCATGCTCACCTTCTTCTTCATGCCCGAGACAGCTTACAAGCGCTCCATCATCGACGACTCGAGCATCCCAGTGAGCTCTCATGTGGAGGGGGGTTCTGCTGCTGATGACAAGAATGAGTGCGTATCTGAAGTTGAAAACAGAGCTTCAGTTTGTGACAATGCACCTATTCCAAAGGCACATTCATTCATTTATGAACTTCGACCCTGGAGCGGCTATTACGACTCGTCAGGGTTCTGGTATAGGATCTTTGCACCTTTCAAAATGCTTGCTTCGCCCGTGGTTATTTGGGGCTGTTTTCAGTTGACTATTTGCATGAGCTGGTTGGTTCTGCTGGCGTCCACATTTTCGCAAATCTTTACTGGGCCTCCATACAACTTCTCTGTTGCCCAGGTCGGGTTGACGAATCTGGCGGCATTCGTCGGTACCCTTATCGCGACCGCGCTGGCTGGTCTCGTGGTGGATGGGCTGGCCACGTTTATGGCGAGGAGGAACGAGGGAATTTATGGTAAGTCAAGTCATTCATTATCCACTGACCAGAAAGTTAGCCAGAACATATTTGCTGACAGCTCCTTGTCGCAGAGCCTGAATTCCGTCTTCCAATCCTCGTTCTCCTGACTACACTTGGTGGCAGTGGTTTTTTCGGCTACGGCCAGAGCCTTGCAAACGCTGAGCCTTGGCCAATCCCTGTCATCGTCTGCTTGGGTATGATCGCCCTCGGAGTACAGTTCGGTATCGTTGGAGTTGTATCCTATGTAGTCGACTCTCATCGTCGTGGAGCTGTTGAGGCATATGCAATGATGAGTTTCACCAAGAATGTCTTTGCTTTTGGCATGAGCTTCTATATGAACGACTGGGTTGCGAACCAAGGTGTGAGGGATTCCTTCTTCGTGATTGGCGGTTTAACCATTGCCATCAGCTTGGCAACAATCCCTATGTATATCTACGGAAAGAGAGCACGAAGCTTTGCATCTCGCCACGGGTTGCTTCTATAGTACGATTCGGGGTTTAAAATTTATACTTATGTCCTTTATTAGCAATTAACCCTGTTATTACTATTATTATTATTATTATCGCACTTGAGGCAAACGTGCCGTTAATGCATATCTTGGCTGGTGTATGTTGGCAACTTCTGATTAATCGCCTAATTTCAGAATTTGCCTTATCTCTTTGCCGACGTAAGCCCCAATCTGTAACTAGTTGTCGGAGCACCAGAAAGTCAGCACTCTATACCCACTCCGGAAAATCGGGGTCTTTGCGGAAATTCCGTAAAGCTAACCTACCTCTATTTAGGAATAGCCAAAGGCCTGTAAGATATACAAGTTGGGCAGACTACTTATAAATATTTATTAACTACATATAATACGGATTTACACCGGCATGACCATTAAGAACGAACTACTTCTGTATAAAAGCATAGGACGAAATGGCAACAGCAACCTATGTAGAAAGTGCACTTAAAGGCGCACATGAAGAGTATTCGAGGCGGAATCCACGTTCTCTAAAGGCGCATCGAGATGCCCACTCCCACCTGCCGGGCGGTAATACCAGGACAGTTCTTCACGTGGAGCCGTTCCCATTGACCTGGGCATCGGCGACGTCTGGCACCATCACGTCTATCGACGGCGATACATATACCGACCTTCTGGGCGAGTTCAGTGCTGGAATCTTTGGTCACTCGGAGCCAAGGATCGCAGAAGCTGTCCAGGTTGCGCTGTCAAAGGGATGGAACTATGGCGGAAACTCCCAAACCGAGAAAGACTTTGCTCAAAAGGTCTGTGAACGGTTCGGCCCATCGGGTATCGATCTAGTTCGATTCACCAACTCTGGCACCGAGGCAAACACTACCGTTTTGGGGGCAGCTTTGGCTATCACCAACAGACGAAAGATCCTCGTCTTCAGTGGTGGATACCATGGCAGTACACTTGTGTTCCCCATGGCTCTGATGCAGGGTTCAACCGCGCCTTCTATGAACCTGCCACACGACTTTTTGTATGCCCCTTACAACAACATCCCGGAGACAAGGGCGATTTTGGAAGACCTCACACAGGACGCCCTCGCGGCGATCCTGGTCGAGCCGGTTCAAGGATCTGCTGGTTGCAGACCCGCGACCAAGGAGTTCCTACACTTCCTTCGCGACGTGGCCGACAAGTCAGGTGCTATCCTGATATTCGACGAGATCATGTGTTCTCGGCTTGGTTACTCCGGGTATAGCGCCACTCAGGGTGTCCGAGGAGATTTCGTCACGCTCGGCAAATACATCGGTGGCGGCATGACCTTTGGAGCATTCGGAGGCCGCAGAGACCTCATGGAGCTTTTCGACCCCTCCAAGAATCAACTATTCCATCCCGGGACCTACAACAACAATGTTCTGACTATGCACGCGGGGCTTGTCGGCCTTGATATCTACAATGCAGACGAGGTCGATCGATTGAACAAGCTTGGCGACGATTTGAAGGCCAAAGTCCAGCGAATTTTGATCGATGAGGGTTTATATCCCGACTTGGTCAAGAACGCTTCATCGAACCTTGTTGAGATCGATAGCTTTCAACGCCATGTTACTGTGCAGCTTGAGGAGGACCCGAACGTCCAACTGGACCTCCCACCTATGTTCATCACCTCGCGAGGGAGCATGCTCAATGTGCGTTTTTCGGGGCCTGACGCGACCAAATGGCAAGCGCTCTATCACCATCACATGCTAGCCAGACACATCAATATTGCTCTGCGGGGCTATACGCCACTCACCATCCGCGCCAGTCAAGCAAACATAGACGACTACGTCAACGCTATACAAGAGTTTGTTGGGTTGCACAAAACTCAATTAATTTCTAAGTCTTAGTGCGGCTTACTCAGAGAGGATGTACATAGATCTAGCTAGTTAAGCTGCCGGTTGGAGTCAATGAGGACGGTGAATCATGAGAGACATGACGGAGGAAATTGCGTGGACGTTGTGTATCTAGGAGTGGGATAGATCTTTAAACAAATGACGAAGCTGTTGACCGTTGAGAATAATCCACTTTAAAGTCCTCGCAAGTTTGTAAAGAATTACCCGTCGATATTATGGTCGAAATCTGACGCCAACTACTCAATATTAGCTGCCGCAGTAGCCAGACCTCCCCATCGTGTTATTCACTCTTGTTCAGCGGCAATGCATAATTATTTCGCATACGGCATAAGCTTGTTCAAACGTGAGTATATGTAAGATCTGCAATTCATTTACCAAGATTCTACTCCGATTAAAATACAATAAACACAGCTGATACATATTTGAGTAGTATTCTAGGCATTTTTCTACCCTATATAATCGGCATGGTGGTTACCAGCACTACTTGATCAGCTCTTTAGACTTTCCCAGCCCGGCAGCATAGGAGCTGCATTTAAATACAAGCGCAAATCTCTTAGCAGAGAAGATGATACGACTTTGCCTCCTGATAAAGAATGCTTCTCCTTGATGCAGCGTAACCTTCTTCCCATTCTCATCTTCCAGGTCAAGTTCACCTAGTAGTATCAGTAGAGTACACGAGGGGTTCTGGGCTTATCTATGCGCACCTCTGACAACAACGCCAGACTCCTCGTGGTCCGTAGGACCATAATAGTCAACCTTGCCCGGGACGACGCGCAAAAAGCCAGCAAAGAGCTGGACGTCTTTGTCTTGCTCCGCCGGATCTGTACCAAGAACACGGCCTATCAAAGAAGTAAGTAGGCGATTACACGTTGCGACATGGAGAAAGCGTTGTTTGTTACCGTAGTAATGACAGGGTTCAACGAGACCCTCCACGAGTGGGAGGAGGTATTGTTCGTTCTCGGAGCAGTAGTCGAAACCCATGGTTACGGAGTCAGAGTGAAGAAGCTTTCGTACGTGTTTGTTTTGGTGCAGATGCTCTGTGCTTGGGAAGCAATACAAACGAAATTGTCGGCCGTGAAGAGGTGTGACGCTTCCCCCTTGTATCAGACCGGTAGACTGTCATTCCATCGTTAGCGCAGCATCTTCAGCGGAGCTTACAAAGTTCCATTCTCCGATTTTACTTGACCGGACAGACTATGCAGTTCAGATAATATCGGGACATCGGACTCCGGACTCTCCTGACACACAGATGCGGGGAAAGGCATGGTCCGGACCCTCTTGTGTAAGCAAGCCACTGGTGAGTTTAGTTATCAGTAGCAGAATTGGGGCAATCCCAGATAGGATTGCGGTTAATAAAGCGTACGGGGTTTCCGGATCATTTGTGGGTAAGATGAATGCCGAACGCCACGCCCAGATTTGGTGTCGCCTCGATGTTACCATGACTGGCTGCTCATAGTCTAGCCGAAACCAGCAATTAGCGCTATCGCCACTTATCAGCGGTCAGGTCCATGCATCTTCAGGCGCGTATGTATCCGGATAGCCCAACTCTGGAGGTCCGGACCCACGGTCTTGCAACAATCCGGACTCTCTGGTATAGTCGTATGATGGATGTGCTTTCGAGTTCGTACGCCGTCACACTAAACACAGAGATTAGATAACGAGATTCGGACGCTCCACACAGCTCCAAAGTCTCAGGCTTTACCGGATGAGAGCTGTCCGTATTAACCGACAGCAAAAGATCACGCTATTGGAGTCACTGCGAAATATTCACTGATTTAAAACTACTCACCAATTTGTCCGCTTTATTCATTTGTGCCCATTCGCAATTCGGCCTTGTCTCTGTATTCGATCAATCAATCAATAGTCAACATGCTTTCCCAATCGACCCCGACGTTGGACAATGCTTTGCAGTCCTCTCTGTCGGTCGCCACAGAACGCGTTGTAGGTCATCTTGCGAGAAACCAAGACTGTAGTCGACGGTGCAACTGACGCTCTCTTAGGTTTCTGAACTCCTTAAGCATTTCCCAGAACATGTATTCGAGGAGCACCATCCTCGGTACAGAGATCTTCAAAATAGCTACTGGTCCGGGTATCAAAAGCCTCTGAGACCCCGTTGTTTCTTTCAACCGCATTGCGCGGAAGAGCTTGGTCGAGCAGTGGCTCTCTGCGCAAAAGGGCAATGTCTCTTCGGAGTCAAGAGCGGCGGTCACGGCCACTTCGCGGGGCAGTCCAGCATCGAAGGAGGCATTCAAATCGACTTGGTCAAGCTCAAGACGCTCCTGATAAACAAGAGACAAGGCACAGTGCTTGTTGGTCCTGGAAACACCTGGGGGTCTGTATACGAGAGGTTACAGAAGGAAGGATTGATGGTCGTGGGGGGGAGGTCTGCTAACGTTGGAGTCGGTGGCTATCTGGTTGGGGGTATGTAACCATAAGGATCCTTCACTCGCGGTATATGTTATTGACTTGTCATAGGAGGCATATCTTTCTACGCAGCGCGACACGGCTGGGGTATCGACAATGTACGCTCCTTCGAGATCGTGCTCGGTAACGGCCGCGTCGTCACCGCAAGTTCACAAAGCGAGCCCAATCTCTATCGTGCTCTACGAGGTGGTGGCTCCAACTTTGGCATCATAACAGCTTTCGAGCTGGAAGCCTATCCCTATAATGGCATGTGGGGAGGCCGCACCATGCTCGACAGCGTCCATGCCAGACAGGCTATAGCTGCTTACGCCGGATTTGTGAAAGGGCAGGAGGCCGACCCGAAAGGCCACACAATCTTTATTGCCACTTACGATGAAGGACCACTTCGACTGATTCAGTATATGGTTTACACAGAACCTCAAAGCGATCTACATATATTCGATGATCTTCGCAAAGTTCCAGCAATTGAGTCTTCGCTGGGGCTTACTGATTACACAGCGCTGGCACAGAACATTGCGGGTCTGCAAGATGGTGTTGGGTATCGGGCATCCATTTCGACCCTCACTCTCAAACTCAACCAGGACCTCCTCAATTTCGCTTATGATGTTTTCGTTAGCGAGGCCTCGCCCAAGTCACAATACATCAACGCAACAATGGAGTTTCATGCCATCCCCCGAACATCAAGTCCCGCTGGGAACATGTTCGGACTTGAAAGGGCTGATGGACCTCTGGTCGCCTTTCTGTTGATATTCGTCACCTCGGATGCCCGCCATGACGACGACGTGACTCAAACACAGAAAACGATCCTTGGACGTATCGAGAAGGAGGCCAAGAAGCGACACCTGTATCACCCTTTTTTGTTTGCCAACTATGCGGCCCAGTGGCAAGATGTTTTTGCCAGCTATGGTGATGCTAATAGGAAGTTCTTGACTGAGGTTGCTAATGAGTATGATCCTGATCGGGTTTTCCAGTGCCTGCAGCCAGGTTCGTTCAAAATCAGCAGTCTAGGTAGTACTAGACAAGCCAAGGTGTGATTGGAGGATACTGGCAGGGCTCATAGAGACAGCAATGCATGCGACTCAATCAATCAATTATTAACCTACTTAACTCTAAATGCGAGTCGAATATCTCTTTCGTTGTGTGGAAATCCTTCAAAGCCCAGGCCGTCATCGAAGTGAGAAATATTGAGATATTAGTAACATGAACTATCTGTTCAACATTATTTTAGCCCTGTTTTCTTTTCTAACTCATATAATTGGTCTTGTTTCATGTATAACAGGCTCCAATGATGGCGGCAACCGGTCACCAGGAAGACAAAGCCGGCCATGACTCGCCTTTGATCTTGCTGTACCTTTTCTTGCTGCTCTCCCTTGTTTTGGAAGCTATCTCCAAGGCCCGAAGAGGCAATTTTCATATGCGTTAGACGGTACGGCGTGACGAGTCATAACATGCAGTACCCTATAGACTCCTGCATCAACTCCCGGATATTGATTCTCAGTCTAAAACAAACCTTAAATTGATCTGGTCATACGATGGTAGCGGTAAATACCGCAATATGGCGCGTATCAGACATAAACGTTACCTCTCTAGTCAAGCCTCGTAACCGGTGCTGCTTGACTGAAGTGGAGTGCGCAAATCCCGACATGCTACACAACTCGTGGGGTTCGGAAATTCCGGTCACAAGGCGCAGATCTCGGGTCCACAGCAGCAAGGTCAGCTAACACTTTCTGCTGAGATCTAGGACTCTACAGTGAGACCATTGATGACCGGTAAATTTACCTCAAAAGGGTTGGTCGGTCTCTTTTCCTGGGTCTGCAGAGTTTGGAGCTTTGAAGAGAACGTATCACTTTATTAACCACGTTTAGCATCTTCCGTCAAAAAGGCTGTCTTGACATCTCGACAAGCAGGTTCCATATCTAATCTGGCTCTCACTATATTCTACATTACTCTGCTACACATACCGCGATATTCAAGATAATTGCAACAATGGGAAGTATCGATCACAATGCTGCCTCTGCCGTTAACGGCGGCGAGCAGGCGTACAAGGTCGAGGATAATGTCCTAGGGCATTCGCGACCCCTGCGTGTCATTTGCATTGGGGCTGGCGCCACTGGATTGGACCTTGCATACAAAATGGAGCGCCACCTCAAGTCTTTCGAGCTCCAAATCTACGAAAAGAACCCAGAACTTGGAGGCACTTGGTTCGAGAACACGTACGTTGGCGATATCCCTGTCAGCGGGATCTGTGACTAATGCGAGGCTATAGGTATCCGGGCTGCGCTTGTGATATTCCCGCGCATATTTACGAGTATGAATGGGCTCCAAACCCTAACTGGTCTCAATTGTGAGCACAATCTTGAAGAGAAAAGAGGCGATATCTTAACATTGTATCACAGTTACGCCTCGCAGCCAGAGATTCTACAGTATTTACGTGATACTGCAAAGAAGTTCGATCTAGAGAAGTTCATCAAGTTCAGCAGTGAGGTCGTTGAGGCTTGCTGGCATGAAGATCAAGGCCAATGGGCCATCAAGATACGTGATCGATCTACCGGAGAAATAGCAACAGATTGGTGCCATTTCTTTATTAATGGCGGCGGATTCCTGAAGTAGGAGATAGATTCATTCCGTCATTATCTATTTCGCTTGCTGACATTTCTTAGCAATTGGCAGTGGCCCCAAATCGCAGGCCTTCACTCTTTCCAGGGCTCCTTACTGCATTCAGCTGCTTGGGACAATGATGTCGACCTGAAAGGGAAAAGGGTTGCCGTGATCGGAAATGGCTCTTCAGGAATTCAGCTCGTAACCGCATTACAGCCAGGTACGCCACATTGAACAATCGTGCGTGCTTCAGTTTACTTACTCACTCCCTTGCTTGAACAGTGGTTACACATCTGACGACATTCGTCAGAAGTCCTACCTGGATTGCCACCACGCTGGGCCAAGATTTCGCAGGCCCGAATGGAGCCAATTTTAACTGTATGTTACTATATATCCCGTGAGAGGCAGTCTGATCTTACTAATATGTTCAAAGATACTGAAGCACAGAAACGCGAATTCCTAGATCATCCGGAAAAGCTTCTCGCCTACCGGAAAGCAATCGAGGCTGACTTGAACGGTGGATTTGCATCGGTATGTTACTAGCAGTCAAAGAGTGAAAAGAAATCTGCTCTAACAGCGCTCCTTAGGCGCTCCACGATTCTCCACAGCAGGCTGAGGCGAGGGAGAACCTGACTCAAATGATGCGAGCCCGTCTAGGCAAAGAGAATGCCTTGGCAGATCGCCTTATCCCCAGTTTTGGCGTGGGGTGCCGGTAGGGAAAAACAGTCCCAAATTCTACAGTACCTACGCGGTGTTCTGACTCTACTCTCTGCAATAGGCGACCAACACCGGGCGTTGGCTATCTCGAGGCCTTGACAGAGAAAAACGTGCGGGTCGTGTTCGAGTCTATCAACAAGGTGGTCCCGCAAGGCGTGGAGCTAGCATCTGGCGAAATCGTTGAACTTGATGCCATCGTGTGCGCCACTGGTTTCAACGTCTCCTGGAAACCCCGGTTTCCCATTATCGGGAGGAACAACATCGACATGCGAGAACAATGGAGTTCACGACCAACAGCATATTTTTCTCTGGCCGTACCAAACTTTCCCAACTATATCCGTGCGTGTTTGCCCTCGGTTGTAATTCAACTGGCTGACGAGAAATCTACAGTGTACATGGGTCCCAACGCTCCCTTGTCTCATGGATCTGCAATCCCGAGCATCGAGCACATCACAAAATACGTGATAAAGCTTCTGCACAAAGTGCAAACTGAAGGTTACAAATCAGTTTTGCCCACGCAACGGGCCTTGGACGATTTCATCAACCACGCCGACACATTTCTGGCTCGCACAGTCTGGAATGCCAAGTGTCGATCCTGGCTGAAAGGCGGTAAGCAAAACCAATCCACAGTCTGTTTCTTTATGAAGTTAGCTGACGTCCACCAGGAAAGGAAGACGGCCCCGCCTTGGTCCATCCTGGCAGTCGGTTACACTGGTTTCATATGCTGATGAATCCACGGTGGGAGGATTGGGAGTGGACGACAGTGAACCAGAACAGGTTCGCCTACCTCGGGAATGGGTTCACAACTATGGAGACAAAGGAGAAGGACAAGGCATGGTACTTTGGAAATCCCGACCAGGGCTACGAATCCATCATCAACTGAGGGCCGTTCTTTTGAAGGCGAGGATTATCCAACGAGACAGAAATCGGTTGGAACAGATTGCTCTTGGTCAAATGGAGTTCATCACCTGGAAGTGCTAGAGTAGTGTTAGATAATGAATGATACGCATTCCAACAATTGCCAAATTGCTCTAGGCTTGTTCACCAACATCTTAATTGATACAAGACTACTCATGGCTACAATTAACGCGATAGGCGAAAGTGCAGTTATACCGACCACTAGAATTAATAGAGCCAAAGCCTGTAAATCGGTAATGATTGTTATTCGTGCTGTCAAAGAGCGCTGAAAACACTCACTCGGTTACTTAATCAGGTGTATCACTGACTCAAGCCCATGGTTCAGTGGCGCTGCCCTGGCCCACATAGTTCAAGAGGCTAGACCTCGCGTCCAGTCGAGATTCGTCCCCCGTGGTCCGTGACCCGGGGTCAAGCTGGGGTAAGCCCTGGGTCAGTTCACTTACTTCATCAAGATAAGCCAGACCCTCGCTCTTTGACTACGATAGCCCAGCCTACTACGCCCGTACTTATCGGTGTTCGTCATCCGGGGTTCACTACCGGGGCTTAAGCTGGGGTAAGTCTGCGCCCTCTAGGGACAGTCACTTCATCGAGATAAGCCAGACCCCGCCCCTCTGGCTACGCACGATAGACTAGCCTCCTATCTATCCTCTGCCCGCACTTACAATCTTGGGCTCTTGGTCCGGGATTTCCGGTCGGACCTTAGCCTCGCTACACCTTCAGCAGGCAGTGAGCGTACTGTATTAGTATGCGTCTTCTCGCCCTGGAGAGCAGTAGCATCATCATTCATCATTCTTCAGTTATTCATTCTTCACTATGCCGCAAAAAACCACAGTCAAAGATACTGGACCTGTCCCGCCAAGCCGGACAGGTTCTGTCGAAATAGGTGCAGTGGAAAGCTATGGGCAGGGCTTCTCAAAGGACAATGGCACCGCCACCGACGATGCCATCCTGCGTGCTCAGGGTCACAAGGCCGCGATGCCTCGTCTCTTCTCAATCGTGTCCACGATGGGATTGATGTTTTGGTACACACTCCTAGCATCAATATGCTCTGCAGAGCTCAGCTAACACAAGTGCACCAGCATCATGAACGCCTGGGTCGGTTCGCTGGGCACGTTTGGGCAGAACTTGCGATATGGTGGGCCACAGGTGGTCATCTTTGCGGCTCTGGCCGCCGCCTTTGTCCAGTGGATAGTGACACTAGGCTTGTCAGAGCTCGCCTCCGCCTTTCCAAGTGCCGGGGTAAGTACCTAACCAATCACCTGATGCTTTCCGAGGCTGACCTTGGGTCGAATAAAGGGTCAGTACCATTTCATGTACATTCTGGCGCCCGAGAAATGGAAGCGGTTCAGCGCTTTTATCATCGGGTGGATGTCGGTCCTGGCTTGGTGGTTTGCTACGTGCGCCGGCCTTTCCCTAGTCGCAGTTTCGAGCACTGGCCTGGCCGCCTTTATTCACCCAAGCTATACACCCAAGAACTGGCACATCTACTTGTGCTACCTTGGAGTGGCTCTCATTTCAGGTGGGTGCGCAAGATCAAGCTTGTCGGCATCTATACTAAACACTCTGCATAGTATTTCCCATATTTGCGTTCCCCAAGTCGGTCCCGAAAATCACAACCGGCTCCATGTACCTTAGTCTGGGCGGCTTCGTGGCCTGGTTCGTCGTGCTATTGGCTACAAAGTCGCGGACCAATGATGCTTCGTTTGTTCTTGCATCAGACCAGGGCACCAGTGGCTGGGGCCAAGGAACGGCATGGATATTAGGCATCACCAATGCCATGTACAACTACGGAGGATCAGATTCGCCCATTCACATTGCAGAAGAGATGCACAGTCCTGGGCGAAAGCTGCCGATAGTCATGTGGGTAACCAAGACAAAACAAGTATTGTTGAGCAGCAAGTGGCTAATATGTGCGATACAGGAACTCTACTATGCTCATTGCCGTCTTTACCGCTGTGCCCATGATGGTGGCTGCTATGTTCAAGATAACAGATGTGGATGCAGTCACGAACTCTATTTTCCCTGCCGTTGAGCTCTTGTATCAAGCGACTGGCAATCGTACCTTGACTATAGTGATGGCTGTTTGGTTGATCATCATTTACGCCTGTAAGGCTTCCCCTCTTTGATGGTGTCAGTTCCCTGTGCTAATGGATGTATAACAGCTTGCATGCCACCCCAGTTCATCACTGCCGGCCGAGTCACCTGGGCCTTTGCACGAGATAAAGGCACGCCATTCCACGAGTTTTTCTCGCACGTCGATACGAAACTAGAATTCCCGGCGAGAGCTACATTACTAGCCCTTGTCTTCATCTCCTTGTATGGCTTGATATACATGGCTAGTTCAACGGCATTCAATTCCGTCATCACGTCCGCGGTTCTCTTTCTCAACGTTACTCTGGCAGCACCCCAAGCTGTCCTCGTCCTGCGTGGTCGGGAAAAGGTACTTCCAGAGCGGCCTTTTAAACTCGGATACGTCGGTTACTTCTGCAACATTTTCTCCGCGCTCTGGGTTACCGTTCTAGTGGTCTTGGTTTGCATGCCTCCCGCGGTACCCGTCACAGTTTCGTCAATGAATTGGACGTCGCCTATTCTTGTTGGGCTATTCCTTCTCATTCTCGCTGGCTGGTTTGCCTTTGGAAAACAGTTCGAGGGACCAAATATCGACTGGGAGATGCTGAATCAGGCAAATGAACAGCTGTCTGAGCTGCACATTCGACGTAGAGCCCATTCCTAATGTCTCTTCTCCTGACCAGGAACATGAGGCTTCATGTGTTGTAGGAATTCATGGGTGTAACAGTTGACTGGTTGGGAAGGCGAGTGAGGCACGCACTGATATTCTTGTATTTACTCTATGTATTACTCTGATCTGATAAGTATGTACTACTGAATTTAATTGGACAACTCTTGGCCCCAGTGTGCAACATCTTCCTATTTTCTATCGACGGTTTGGAGGATGTTGGCGGTCGCTTGACTTGTAGGAATAATGCAGCCTGTATCTTAAGGAGTATTTCTAATATTAAATTAGAGAGCTATAATAGAGAACTAAGATAGCTTTTTTATTCCTTAGAAAACATATTTATAGTTCTCTTTATATACTAAATATAATCATTATAAAGTAAGTTATAATTAATATACTACCTAAATTAACTTTATAAGAATATTATTTCAAGTCAAGAGACCTGATAGCTAATACTTATATCACGCGCCTCGCACGTAGGAATAATGCCCTCCATTCTCCGCGCATAGCCTAGGCCTTGGGTTCTTTACCCTAAGACACTTGATGACACGCCTGGAACTCGGTGTCTCTAGTAAGACAGAGTCACAAACAGAGGAGAAATTGAGGGATACAAGACATTGATTACATAACATAAGGCTTGGAATTCTTGGCAAGCAAGCCATAAGCCTATATATAAGAGTAATGCCCCTCAAAACCAGAAGGTTAACACTAAAACTACCTCCCATGTGTGTAGTGCGTTCACTATTGCATGGCTCCTGGAGTTTCTGAGTACGCGACTTATAGCTCTGGATTGTAGTTCAAGGTTCCGGTGAAAGGGTTACCAAAGAAATCTGCTATGTCATACCCAGACTCCGGCAGTGTCATATATAAAGAGGAGCTCGGCACCGGGAAATCGAGAAAGCCGAGGCCATCGGACATGTCGCCTTCGTCTATGTTGTTCATCTGAAAATTGTCAAGCCGTTTGTCTGTCATAATGTAAAGGGCGGGTAGGAAGTTTAAAGTAGCAAACAGTAAGGATCGCATGCATGGAGAGAACCTCAGCGACAAGAAAGGAAACAAACATACCACGTCATTGGAGCCTGTGGCCGACAGCTGCTCCAAGTCATATTGTGACACAATATCAGACCTCTGCACAGCGACAAGGCTATCATCGGGTGCCCCTCTGCGGACGCCAGGTCCTGCAATGCTCGTGATATTAGCCGTGTTCGCTGGATCTCCGGTAAAGGTCTCGACGTAAAGGCGGGCGATGGAGGTGAATTCCGCAACTTTGGCATCATGAATGGTGCCTTGGGCTAAAAGATCGAGTCTGGCGTAGTGGGCCGCGACTATGTCAAGGTATGATAGGTTCTTTCTGGTCTCAGCATGTAGCGGGTTGTGAATGACAAAGTCGAAGACGATGAACATGGCCACCATCGGCATAACTCCAATTATCCTGTAAGCAGAGCATTCGCATTAGTTTAGTTGTTAAATTCCACTTGGCTTTGCCACGGGAAGAATTACCAAACCGGGGTAAAAGGATTCATGGCTATTAAATAGGTTGACTCAATAATCGAGCGTGCTGACAGTAATAAGCACTTCGTGTTTTCGGATCGTCGCTGCGACCCTTCGTACGGGCACAGGTGGAGGGTCATTCTTGATATACAAATCCTCAGATTGTAATATGAGAAGTGGATTCTCAAAGCCATTTCTTGCATGTACAGGGGACTTGATCGATATTGTTGTAGGGATGAGCCCGGGCGTAGGCTCTCGGGAATCGAGCTTAACCATAATTGTAATTCATCGTTGATGCGATCCATTTGTACAAATCGTTCTTCTGCTGATTTCAAGGTAGCAGTTACTGAGAAAAGTGAATCGTATGCTTTGGATAAAATCCTCGAATAACGCGCCCAGCAAGGAAGCCAAGCAAATTGTTCGGCACCAGCTGTCAAACCTGTAGGGAGAGGACAGCTGATGTCCATATCCGAGATCAACTATTGTTTAATGTTTAGCAAGTCTATCACTTCAAGGTCCAGAGTTGGCATACAGAGGCGTTGCTGGAATTGAAAGCGTATTCTTTTTCCAGGCAGTAGACGACCCAGAATGCCCGCCTGCCTTCTTGGCGTGAGCCATGGTCCAGGTTTCTTTTGTGTAGACCTAAAGTTATAATTGTTCTTGCCGCCTCTGAGATACATAGTGTCTCAATCTGCAGACTCGAATAATTGAGAGCAAATACTGCCTGGAGCCAAGTACGGTTAACATTGGATATTATTTCAATTCCTATATCTGCGCCGACTTACCATTGCCGTCATTGCCTACCAACATTAGCATATCAATCTAAGCCCTTGACCAAGGCAGGGACCTACCTGTGCCTTGAGTAAAGAAGCCTTGCATATCAAGACATCTTGAAAATGTCGAAATGCGAGTCTGAAGTAGTGCCACGCTAGGCCTTTTGCGGGTTCAAAGGAGCCTCCGTCATGGTACATACATCCCAGGCTCAGGACAGTATGATACAGAGCTAACCATGTCTCATGAGTTGAGTCTGAGCCTTGAGGTTGGGCACACGAGACTCTCTCCTCGAACGTAACTTGGTCGAGGAACGGATAAATGGGATGAACTTGCTCGAAATAAGCTATGTCCTGATTAGCATCAAAAAGGAATGTGTACCGTCCATTTGGCTGTATTCATACATCGGATATACTGAGATCGATGCTCCGGAGAATCATTAACCTCGTCAGGTGGTCCATAGGGCTGAAAGGTAGCCTCCCAACGGCCCTGCATTTGTGACTCTAACATGTTGACGAGGGTTTTGAGCTTGTCATGACCAAGCTTCAAACAGAGATTATCAACAGCCTGGTCGGAGAAAAATGCTAGACTAGAGCTCGGAACTGATCTGCGTTAGCAGCTCTTGGAGTCACTCAGAGTGCCATCGCTCTAGACCTACCATGCTCAGTCACTGTTTGTCGCGACACGCTATAGCATCCCGCGGGATACCGAGCTCTCTCCTCTTCGGGGGTTCCTATGTGTTCCAGGGAGAAAAGTATCCTGTCAACATACAATGCTGAGTCCAATCTACCATTCGCCGACTCCGAGGCCACTTGGCTTCTCGGCACAGGTTGCGTAGACTCGGAAGCGCTCGGTGAATTTGTAGGGATTGATGGTTGAGCAGCAACAGTGATTTGGTCGTCAGCGTCGCTTCTTCGCGCCTCAGTAAGTGTTGGAGAAGGGGCAATCGATGCTCGACGGTGAGCGTTTCCAGCATTTCTGGCGGATCTTGATGTCTGAGGTTTTCGTGCTTTCGTGGGCGAGTAATTGCATTTCAGTCCTCGTTTCTGAAGCAATCAAGTAAGCTACGTGCAAATATTAAACCCACACTTTATGGGAAGGCATTTACATACGTTGCATAGCGTGCACGCCTCATCTTGCGGCTGACTTTCTGTGACTGATAAGTATCATGGCACCAAGGAGAATAGCTAGCTTTAACTAACTTAAACAACGCACTTTCCAGGCTCTACAGTTGTCACACGTGCTGAGGTATTTCGTCGGACGTGTACTGTCTGTAACGCTTGAAGGGGAAGACATGGTGGATCACTAGAATAATCTTGAGAATCATAAGTGCATTGATAATGGTTAACAGGTATGAAGAGGTTAATGACGACTTGCGAAAAGAGGGGAAATTTGTTTTTCCGTAGCCTTCGGTTAAACCATCGGCAGATTTCAGCCTCTTACTTATCTTATCTCCCTGCCTGATTTTGGGTTTTAGCGCGGACCTACCTGTAAGCGAATCTGCCTTGTCTGCCTCGATGTAAGCCCAAATGTGTAACCAGTGTCGGAGTACCAGAACAAAAGTCAGCACTTCCCAAGCCACTTTACCCCGCTGGTCCTTTCATCCTTCTCTTCCAAAACTCCATCAGATCAATATGGGTGATCCATTCTCTATTGCTACCGGTGTCGCTGGTCTCGTTTCACTTGGCCTTACTGTTTGTAACGGCCTTCACACCTACTTCAGTGCTATCAAGGACAGAAAGGATGATCTCACAATTGTCACGCAAAACCTGGCCCTCTTCAAATTCCACATTTTCGCCGTCCAATCGAGTGCTTCAAAGCTTGGCCATCGTCATTCTCCAGCCATCGATGGCTTACAACTGAGTTTGATAAATTGCGAAATGCAGCTTAAATGTCTCGAAACATTGCTCAATGAGTTAATGCCGAACGAAGATTCATCTCTGGCTAAGGAGATTTGGAAAAAGCAGAAACTGATCGCGCGATATCCCTTTGATCGCAAAAAGCTTGTGCAGCTGGAAGAGTATCTTTCGCGAGCAAACACTACGCTCAGTAGCTTTATACAAGCCCTCAACCTGTGAGTGATCCCCAGCCATACTCAAAATCTTATTTATACCTAAGACGAATAGTGATATAAATATCCGCATGAGTGACGACTTGGAGGCTTTTAAAACGTCTCTTGAAGCAATTGACATCAACACCCAAACCACGTTGAGAACGATCACCGCCAGACTCGACCCCAAAGTAGAATCAAGCACCCTCCAACTTCTTCCATCCAGAATAGAAGATGTTACAGCCTCCAGCAGCAACAGTAGTATCGTCTTGCACCAGGCCACCGTTGGTGCCGCAGAGACGAAGACTTCACTCAACAGAAGTGGACGATCTTTCGAAGACCTCACCAACGTCCACTCCACGCCACGTTATCTGCAGAATGCCGAAATCGAAAGAAAGCTTTGCAAGAAGTTAGCAGACATGGATTGTACCTGTGGAGCTTCAAAGAGCAAGGCTAGCAATCGTCCTGCAAGTCGCACATACCGATTTTGGGGGGGGCTGACCGTCTCAAGACAAGGAGACGTACGAGCAAATCATCGCCCTGGGTGTATCTTTTTTCAAAAGTCCAGGAGAAATATTGCCAAAACTTCTTTGACGTACTTCGGGCTTCTCTCCCTTTTTTCACGAGTTTTTACAGTTTCCCTAACGCAAGAATACCCCGCTGGGCCATATAACGTCTCTTTTGAATTACAGCCCTGCAACATTGTCGAGAGCAGCCCAGCTTTACAACTCATGGGCGTACAACAACATATCTTCCTTAAGATATTCAGTCCTTATATAACCAGTGTTGGTTCGGACCACATAGTGGAAAGTTTTATCAAAGAGCTCAGCCTTATCTACAGATCTGGAAAGGCATCACCTTTTGATGTCGACCAATACGGTAATAATATAGCTTTCAAATGTCTGAGGGTGCGTTAGCTTCTCGTTCCTTATGTCCCTCTATACAGTAGCCTCGAACTAACAACCCTTGTAGGCTTCGTGGGTCTATTCCAGGTACTACAAGATGTCAAAGTCAAGCGATATAGCAATCAATGCCCTTTGCAAATTACTGACCTACCTGGCCGATATTGGTGTTCCTATCGGTGCATGGAATTTCAGGCAATCGTAATAATTAACCCAGACCAGATTCCAACACATATCTAACATAAATTAGTAACATATTTACCCTATCAATGCGGTCGTTTTGCAGCCACTGGATGCTACCGCGGCTTTATAGCTTACTTACGGCCCGTGATTCAAACTTTTACCCCGCCGCACTAGCTCACAATGGGATCCGGCCTGTTGGTTACGGGCGTGCAAATGGAGAAGAATGCGTAAGGCAGGTCACTGCACTCTGTGAATATTCCGAAATATGTGAAGGTGACATTACTTTTATATGCTTTTCACCATTGTTCAAAAGGACTAATATGCCAACACAGATATCGGTTTCTCGGAGCTCTTTTTAGTTATCATGAAGAGAGACTATGAAAGGTTACAGGCTCTCCTGGAAGAAGAGGACAATATTTTAAACATTTCGCAAACAGACTTCTGCGACCGCAACATATTACACGCGAGCAGCAATTGGCCTGATGGACTAAGACTTCTCCTGCAACGGCACACTGTCCGTCCCTTGATGGAAATGCCCTCATGGCCTTATCATCGTCTTAGACCTCTGGACTATGCTCTCTTCTACAGCAAGATGTACTGTAGTGCTCCGGACCAGTGGACTGATTGTGATGAGTGCACTTGCTACGTTGCTGTTCAACTGCTACTCGAAGCCGATTGCAGTGTCCCAGTCAGTCCTGAGTGTTCTGAAATCCTAGCTGGTTGTTCCTTGAGGGCCCGAAGATTGTTCTTTGAGCATCTCAAGGATAGACGTGAGCGATTACGAAATCTTGCTATTGCTGTTCTTCCCGAAGAAACTCTGCGTCAATATGGGGTAACCTCAAGCTTCTTACCTGACAAGACTGCTCCCTTTATATGGAGTAAATTGCAGGAAACTAATGAACAGCGGGGTCATCTATCAGTGTGCCTCAATGATAGTCTTAACCCCTACAGAGGCAGAGGCCTCAAACCTATGAGCTTTTTTGCCTTTCCTCATGACCTGAAGGTTGCAGAGTTGGCAATCGATTACGGTTTCGCACCTAAGGATGAAATCGGGGTTCCAACCCTTCTTTCTGGCAGTCACATATTTGACGCTTTACAAGCGGTAACTATAGGTTATCTAGATTGGCTACTTCAGTTCGATCTAAAGCTCGAGCTCTCCTTAAAGCCCTTCCAACTTTCCGCCCTTCATTGCGTTGCAGCTTTAATTGGGGACCGGATACACGAAGCTCTAAGCCAGGCTAAGGCTTTCCAACTGTCGCTCCAGGGCGTCTCTATGTCTGAATTGCAAGATGCAAGAACATTGCGAGCAGCAATATGCCATAGCGAGGCCCTATGCAACATTCCGTGCCCCTGTTCATCAGGCGTGTTTAGCCGACCTTTGGCCCATGTCTTACCAGCAATGCTCCGGTGTCAAGATCACAGCTACTCGACGTACTGTTTTGAGAACGTGGCAGAGAATATCGAATTTGTGGTGCGTTCTATTGATCTGTTGGAGCTTTCGACGTGCAGCTCTGAACAGCTCTATATGGCGAAATGCGCAATTCATATTTCGACCATGATGTCCTTGAGGGTAAGGCACTTGCCAATCTGCATAAGTGAAGGTTATGGTTATCTGTATGATTCATCTGATTCAGATGACGAAGAAGATTGGAGGGAAATATTAGACGAGGACCGTCACCTGATCGATCAGCTTGAAGCACTTGACGAAGAGTTTGGAGAGGCTTTTGATCGCCAAAATGTCCCTATAGCAGAGTTTCTCTCGGGCTACTGGCTGATAAGAATGAAAGAAGTCATCGCAGACCTGAATAAACCCTTAGATAATGACGAGAGATGTGAGCTTCAGGAGGCTGGCGTGGTGTTGGAAGAGGACGATGCGGATGGTTCTGAATGTTATATTGAGTATACGGAAGATGAACTTTAAGTTAGGTTTTTTCCCTTTGGGATGGATCAAACCGGAGACTAGACAACACATCTCAAACTGAACGTCGATTCAAGAATCCCATTTAATGGTAAAGATTCTACGTCACACCCTAAAACACAATAGCCAATAGCCTAGATGCCTCGTCGATTGTCAGAGCACCAGAATAAAAATCAGCTTCCTCTTTATCCTGCCGGTCCTTTTATTCATCTCTTTAAAATCCCATCAGATCAATATGCGTGATTTATTATCTACTGCCAGCGGTGTAGCGTGGCAAAGCCCTTTGCTGCCCCTCAACCTAGACGCCTTACAAAGAGAAAGCTATGTGGAGAAAAGGCTTAGTTATGTATTACGTGATGGGGTATAACAAGGTCATAAAAGAAGTACTCCTGAGGATAGAATATTAATTAAAAAACCTTACCCCGCATCTCTATAAGATAGATTAAGGTATATTATAAATAATAAACAGATGAATAAAATACACAAAATTAGTAACAATCCCGCTTACAGATAGTCCTTAAAAGAGGGGACTAGTGTTGGCAAAATGGCTCTAGGTTATGGCAATTGCATCTCAAACCAATCAGCTATAATAGACAACTCTAAGCGCTTACACTTGCATATTTTACTCAGCCATGCCACTCCAGGAGCTAAGACTCTACAACATGGGTATAAATACACATCCCCCAACTGGTATTTTTTATGTAAATGGATTCGACTTAGCTACCAGAATTCATAGTCAATTCTACTCTATACATGCCCATGTATCTGGTGTCTTCTTTCATCCAACTTGCACACCGCTATGGAGAATTCCGCTCAGCAACCTGGAGCGAAGCTCGACGCCTTAGTCAACGCTACGCAGAGCTGTCCTATATGCCGAGACCTACAGCCCGGCGACGAAGATAATGAACTCAATATTATTCAGATTCAAAGTCTCAGAGATAACTGTGGATACTGTCGTATTCTCAAATCGGCCATGGAGAGTCTTGCTGATGGACCGACAACTCAGATTTTTGTTTATAGCAAAGATGGTGAGCCTATTAGCGTGGAGTACTTCTCTGAAAAGAACCAAGGCACCGAGGATAATTATGCGAGCAAGGCCGGGTTTATTATCTATTCTCATGATAAGGTAGACAACTTTCATCATTTGTACGAGTATCCAGGCTCATGTTCACCCAAATACTAGTCTCGACTCATTCCTGGCCTTGGAATTCTCAGCGCATATCCCGAATCAGCTGAGCTCGATGCGTCTGTGAAGTTCATCAATGCACAGATGTCGGAATGCAGCACCAAACACGAGACATGCAAAAAACAGCTCGAGTCACCGCTTCCAACGCGCGTCGTTAGTGTTGGCGCTTCTGACGCAGATATCCGGCTTGTCGAGTTAAAGCACGTCCCAGCACGATACGTAACACTGAGCCACTGCTGGGGTGGTAAGCAGCCACTCAAGACAATTACCGCCAATCTCGAAGACATGAAAAAGTCAATCGACGCAAACTCTCTACCGATTGTCTTCCAGCAAGCGATTTGGATCGTTCGAATGCTAAAAATCGAGTATATATGGATTGATTCACTCTGCATTATTCAAGACAGCCAGTCTGACTGGGAACTCGAGTCTATGCAAATGTGTGATTACTACGAAAACTCCTTCTTGACCATATCAACGGCCACGTCGTCAGATTCTACCATCCCATTCCTCGGCCCACGAGACAAGAGGTGGTGGCCGGCTAAACTCAGCCTTAGCATTGGTTTGAGTAGTGAAGACATTTACGCACAGCGCATACCGATCGAGCCAGAAGAAGAAGGGGTCTTATTTACGCGAGCGTGGACATGGCAGGAGGCTGCCATGTCATCGCGCACAATTTATTTCACGCCGTCGGAACTCATCTGGGAGTGTCCAGAACATATTATGCCACAAAGATATATCCCCGATGTTGAAGTATCGGAAAGGCTGGGCTTTTCTAAAGTTTTGTCTATGCTAAGATTTAGCTTGAATCCGGCTATGAATCGTGATCTAATCGGGTCAGTGGGAGACAGTAGTGATGATATTTTGGGGAACGAAAATCCCATGGGCATACATCCGCCAGGTTTGGACTCTGCAATTTCGTCAAATGCATCGGCACACTCACGTCCTGGTAGCCCCAGCTCCCTCTCTTCCGACGCCAACATAATGGATTATGTTTGGGATATGTGGGATGACTTAGTGACATACTACTCACGTCGTCATCTCACCTTTGTCACTGACAAATTACCGGCACTGAGCGGCGTCGCGTCTCGTGTCCATGAAATCACAAAGTCCCGTTACCTTGCAGGCATGTGGGAGGATAACTTTGGTGTCGAGCTACTCTGGGCCAGGGAATGGAGGGGGTATCAAGACTTACCAACTCTTTCCTCGGCGTATGTGGCACCCTCATGGTCGTGGGCCTCGATACATGGAGCAGTGAAGAGTCGGGTACAGAGAACGATGAGTACCTTTGAACCCAGCTTCACCTTAATTGAAGCCAAGTCCAATGTTTCAGGGCTCAACCCATTCGGCGGGGTCACTGCCGGGCACCTTGTCATGAGAGGACAAATAGCTGAGGCGATGCTGACCTGCGACGACCCTCAAACAAGTGTCTATTATAAAATATCGGGGCCTACAGACGAATGGGACTTTTCTCCTGACAGCATCCTGGTCTTGAATAATGGCAATGTGTCAAGGGCTAGGCAGGATTCAAAGCTCTCCAAGTTCGCGGCCAAGATTCATTGCCTATACATTGGCTCGAGATACAGTGCTCCAGGCGATGAGAGTGGCAGAGAATATTTCATGTTTGTGTTGGGTCAATCTGAAAATGCTGATGGCGAAAAGTCATTTTGTCGCCTTGGTCTGGCCTATTCCCAGAGCAACTTCTTATTTCAAGGAGCTCCTGTACTAAATATTAAAGTAGTATAGATACAACTTAAGTTATGTTGTATTTGAGCAGCAACTGGCCTGATGGACTGAGACTACTTCTACAACAGCAAGATGCTCGCTCATTGTCACCATATCGACTATGGCAGCAGATGTTAGTAATCCGGATATATTTTATAATGGATAAAGATCTCTTATCTATATGTATGCACGGATTGGGATGTATTAGCCGGAAGCTTATCTTTTGACATGGAGATCTGCAGATTTATGTCCCAGTCTATCGTGGGTTATCTGCGGGGTTGCTCCATTTTCACTAAGCGACATGCATCGACTCACCCATCTTTCGGGTCGTCGGCGCGCCCTTCAACATTTGTCTTCTTATTAATTCCTCACCGTTTGAAGATAAGCATACTTGCGTAACCTCAACCGTCATCTGTGACTAGCTTGACGCTGATAAGCGGAAGTAACGTTAAAGCCCCGATCTCGGATGTTCCATTGCGTCTGCAACTCATACCTTGCTGCAGCACGACTCTGACCACTGACAACATGCCTTGCGTTTATGCAACGAGGGTTTAGACGGACCTCTCGACTTGGCCGACGCTTTGCGATGTCCTATCATGGCTTCGGGGAACTAGCGGTGCCGACGGGGCAAAGGACGCTCAAAAGTTCGTTGCAGATAAGTCGATGCGCCCTTTTCGGATACTTGTAGTCGCCGGTGTTCCCGTTGCCCTATCTAATCTCAGAAGGAAATAGTAGGTTGATTGAGTATTATAGGCAATATATAGTTGACAATATCATCTCCTCTTCCAAGCATACCATTGCTGGCTATAGACCTTTGCTGTTACCTGTTGCCATGAAACAATCTATTGCAAATGTTATCCTTGGGCTTGGGGGCGCCATAGCCTCTTCTCTACCTGTCCAACTTCATACTAGAGGGGCCCCAACTTCTCACTTGACAAATATCTACGTCAAGTTTGATCAAGTGTCGGAGGGTCCTTTGTCATTCACTTATGGTCTTTGCAGCAGCAAGTCTCGTTCTGAGTCCCACTATACGATAGCTGTCACCGAAAGCAAAGGTGTCTCTCGATTAGTCTGGATTATCCCAGAAGACTCACATGACAACGGCTGCATTTCAGCGTGGACAGAAGATAATGTTCTCGTGGGACGTAGTGAGCCTCAAAGGCTTCATCGTGTCAGGCGTCGGAATGTTCAGAAGCGGGCAACAGGTGAGTGATATTCCTTTTCGTGTAGTTGGAGGCTGACAGAAAGGGTGACAGATCCAATCCTCATGAATGCCGAGAATGGTATTGATACACTAGGACCATGGTTCGATGGCGTTGAGCATCTCTCCAAGACCGGTCTATCTGCACTCGATGCCGACGCTGCCAAGGAGAAGCAGATCGCCATTGTTGGTGCGGGTATGTCTGGTTTGATGACCTACCTGGTTCTCTCTCAAGCAGGTATGACCAACATCAGCATCATTGAAGCTGGCAATCGGCTCGGTGGCCGCGTTCATACCGTGTATCTCACCGGCGGACCTTTTGACTATTCTTATCAAGAGATGGGACCCATGAGATTCCCTTCCACTTACAAGAGTTCTGAGACCAACGAGACGATGAACATCACCGACCATCAGCTGGTATTTCAACTCGCAGAAGAGATGAATAAGCTCAACAACCACGACAAGAACCTCAGTGTTGACTTCATACCTTGGATCCAGAGTAGCCAAAACGGCCTTTCATACAAGAACGAGTTCAAACTACCAAGCGGACTGCCCCCAACACTAGGCGAAATTGCGAGAAATGCATCACTCAGTCCTACAAGTGTCAATGACCCTATGACGCAAGACCTCGAGACCAAGGTTGATACATTCATGCCTGGTTCCGAGTTCAGCACTCTTATGGCAAAGAACATGTTCAAAGCTCATAAGCAGTGGCTCGAAACTGGTCTTAATGGTCTTGGTGGAGATCAATGGTCTGAATTCGCCTTCATGGTCAACTACTTGAAGGGTAGCCTCAACAGCACTGACATGAATGGTGGCTGGTCTGCTTCTAGCTTCTGGGACTCGTTGTATGAGGGGATGTATTTCTCAGCTGCCAGCTACAAGACTATCGACGGAGGTCTCAACAGGCTTCCTTTGTCGTTCCATCCTCTTGTCGACAACATTACAACAATGGAGCGCAAAATTGAGCGTGTCAGGTACAGCGAGACTGAAGAGAAGGTCACATTGCAATGGCGCAGCGAGTACAACGACACAACATTCCAGAACTCAACTTTCGATTATGCTGTCATCGCAGTACCCTTCTCTGTTGTCCGCAGGTGGCGTCTTCCCAAGCTCCCCGCAACTATCTCCAACGCCATCAAGGAATTGAACTATGGAACCGCCTGCAAGGTTGCGCTCGAGTTCTCTGAGCGCTTCTGGGAACACTATGAAAATCCAATCTATGGCGGGTGCAGTACAACTACGGATATTCCGGGCATTGGCAGTATCTGCTATCCATCCTATAACTTGAATGGTACGGGCCCTGCTACCATTCTGGCAAGCTACATCAGTGGTGACATGGGAGTTCGGTTGGCAAGCATGTCTGAGGAAGACCACGTCCAGATGGTCCTCGATGCCATGGTTGAGATTCACGGAGAGTTCACTCGAGATCTTTATACCGGAAAGTATAACAGAAGATGCTGGGCGCTTGACCCTCTTGAGTCTGGAAGTTGGGCCAGCCCGACTGCGGGACAGCATTCGCTCTACATACCCGAGTACTTCAAGACATACAACAAGGTGAGCAGTGCATCAATTTTTTACGAGTCATCTTCTAACGATTTGAGTAGATGATCTTTGTTGGTGAGCATACCTCGTACACTCACGCTTGGATCGCCTCGGCTTTAGAATCGGGTATTCGTGGCGCAGTCCAGCTCTTACTAGGTATGGATTTTTACTGCCGGTACAATCATTCACCGTTTCTAATGGAATACAGAACTTGGGCTCGTTGACGAGGCAAAGCACGCAGTGGAGAAGTGGATGGCGAGATGGATCGAAGTGGTAAGACAGTTTGACCTTGTTGAACGTAACATGACTGACATTTCGGGATATAGTAAGCGACTGTATACGCTCTTATCGGGACTATAGACGTTCACGTGGGACACTCGGTAACACGCAAGATAACAGATGGGGTTATGTTTGTCAGACTGTTGGTCAAGCGATACAAGTCTTGCCGGATTGTGTAATTTGGTAGACAATATTCATCAACTGCTGGGCTTTGTTATACGCGTATCCCGATGATTCCGCATTTCAATACGCTGTAGCCAATCAGAGCAAATGAAAGTTCTCGCCTCATTTTCTGTGCTAACGGAGCTCTCCGGTTATCCAGCAAAAGTCAGGCGATTTTTCCCGTGCAACTCCGTGTCCTTGCTTGCTGACAGGATTGTCAACTTTAGAAATTTCCATACTAATTTAAGTATAGTTAGGTTTGAGTTGCAGCAAGACTAGTTAAGGTAGTTAACTTATGTCCTATATACATGTTAGCACTATATCCTATATACCATCGATCATTCAAGTAGTGAAATTCTCTATAATTCTCAATACTAAAAGTGTCAAAGATTACTGCAGTAATAAATATCATTTAGACTATTAATCCTAGGAATAGATAACAATTCTTGTTAACTTGGTATTATTAAATATCCAATAATCTTTCTTATTTTCCTCATTTACAGAGCCTTGTCCTTCTCATTTAAATCCTTTATCTTAAGGAAGCTAGTGTGAACTCTTCTGCCCAGCTCCCATGTCTCGAGCATTCTTTTACTCTAGGTATCTTTATTCACGAGCCAATCTCAAGACGCTCGTCAATAGTATTTCAACCCTTCCGCTATCCATTCTCGCGTCAATCGCCACAGTGGCTTACATATGCTGTGTAATAAACAGAAATGCCCAGTGCGAATCCTGTGCTGTATCTTGACGTGGAAAAATGGTAACTGGCCTTCCCCAGGATGGGGCTCAAATGACCCAATTTTCCGTCTCTCACGAATGCGTGTCGGACGTTACCTATAATCTTTCAGGCTTTAATGGCATTTTCTGCACTTTCAATAAGCTGCCTAAGGTGCGAGTAGTTGTCCCACTGTTGGTATCCTCTTGGGTTGCTGTTTTGCGCACCAACGGCACGGCACGTGAGGACTGTGTGCTCATGCTCCAATTGAGGTTACCCGTCCATTCAAGTTACCCTGTGGTTGCTAACCGAATCATTACGATCGGATAAAATAGGCCTTGGGATAAAGGTCTACTGAAGTCTTGTCGTGTGCAGGAAAGGACAGCTTGGTTTAAATGTCTCTAGTATATCTCGGTAAATAAGTGGAGCCAAAGATTGATAAGAACAACCGATACTTAGTCCCGAAGACCGAGATCAACTACCGATACATGACTACGAGGAGTAACTGGACACAAAGTCCGACAAGGACCGGTTATTAAATAAACAGAATAAATAAGTTTAACAATGAAAGTCGTACGATGCTTACGTCGAGAGTAGGACCTACCCGGAACTACCGGGAGTCACGTGACGCTAGTAATGTAAGTTTGATTACGTGTAAAATTTTCAAGCGCTCAGCCCCTTATTAGTATTCTCATTGTGCACAACCATCGATCGCGTCGCCGCTCCCTTCACCGCATAATGGCTGAGAAAACCGCCCAGCAGCAGCCGCCATCGCCAGTGCGGTCTGGCATGAGACATAATGAGGATATCCGGTGCATCGTGTCCACGATTCTTTTTTTCCTCGTCTTTGTGATTACTTGGCACAATTTCTCATCGCCGTTGGCGGGAGGCTGGGTTTCGCTTACACTATGGTTGTCGCTCTTCCAGCTGTCCTTCATGGGCGCCGTGACAACGCATAATGCTATCCATTTGCCCATCTTCTGGAGCAGGAACTGGAACAACTTCTACCAGATTTGCTTGTCTCTTCAGTACGGAGGCGCTGTCACGGTCTTCATCCCAGGCCACAATCTGTCTCATCACAAATACCCTCAGCAAGCAAGAGATGTCAGTAAGTAGCAGCTTACTTCCTTCCTATTCAGACCCAATCGTCTGACAGGAAATTAAATACCTCAACTTCTCCACGTAAGACATTGCTGACCGCATAAACAGTGCGCACCACTAAAGTCCGATATAGCTGGAACCTCTTGAACGGTCTCCTGTTTTTCTGGCATGTTGTTCTGTCGGGAAACAAGGATGATAAGTTGTACTTTGAGGCCCAGGCCCGTCTTAATCGACCTATCGTGAGGCAGCGCCGCCGTGAGGAGATTGCCGTCTGGGGTACTACCGCAGTGCTCATCTTGATCGATTGGCGTCGATGGATCTGGTTTGCGCTTTTGCCGCAGTTCTATGCAAAGTACTGCATCCTCTCATTGAACTTCCTCCAGCACGACGGCTGCGACATGAGCTCCAAGTACAATTTTGCACGCAATTTCACTGGCAAAACGATCAATTACCTGTGCTTCAACAATGGCTATCATACCGTGCACCATTTATACCCTGGTCTGCATTGGTCTGTTCTGCCGGAGAAGCACCAAGAGCTTATCGGGCCTCATATCGCCCAGAGCCTTGAGAGCTCCAACATATTAGTTTATATGTGGAAGAGCTTTATTTATCCCGGCCTTCGTCTTGACTACACAGGCCGTCGGCTTGTGATTACAAAGGAGGAAAACGAGATGCCTGACGAACCCTGGTTTTACGATGGGTCAGAGACTTTTTCAAACACGAAGGAATACCTTTCCCAGGGTATGAATTGATTGCATAATATCTGAGCCGGAGTTATAGAATATAATGCTTAGAGCCTGCACGTACTATAGATATAGATACCAAAAGCGATGTTGCCTGTAAGATATTACCATTGGTATATCGGACTCTAGGTAAATATTTGTAAAAATATTCGCAGTATAGAGAATCCATAGTTCACAAAATAAAGCATCATTAACATCGATAATAGCATCTTACCACTTACTCCCGTAAGCTTGAAGCTTCTGGGCTACGGAAGCAGGTCCACGGAGGCCAATCACGAGCAGTGGGCGGAATTACAGTGGACTTCATTCTGCATAGCGAAAGTGAATCCAACCAGACGTCAGACGTCCAAGCTCTGGCTACATCTACTCTAAGCCAAATTGCGTAGGTTCTGCTAGTGCAGTATCTTATTATACAATTAATAAAAACAGCTGCAGGCTCTAATGCAACTAGTAAGCAGAGAGTAAATTTAATATTATAAATCTTTATAGGTAGTAGATATATCACTTATAGCTAGCCAGCACTATTATTAATCTCCTAACCTACTTAAAGAAGATTAGTACATGCCTAACCTCTTATACACTCATTCATCATCCACATAGCTCACTAATATAAATGTTAAGTATATAAGTAATTCCAGGACTCCAAGCACTTCAGTCTTAATATATTTAATTTAGTATTAAGATTTATTCAACAAAGTATACCTTTACTGCCAAACACTTCAGCATTCATTCTATCCACTCTTTAGATACCACAATGACTAGAGTTCTTTTAACAGGTTTGTTTTATCGTGGTTGCTAATAAAGCCGGAGTTCTAAACTTTTCACTAGGGGGGAGCGGCTTCATCGCGTCGCATGTCCTCAGGATTCTCTTGGATCGCGGTCACTCTGTCGTAACCACTGTGCGATCCCAGACAAAGGCAGACCATATCAAGAGTACTTATTTTGATGTCCCGTCGTCCCGACTCGACTTTGCCATCGTTGAAGATATTTCTGTTGAAAATGCATACGATAAAGTGATGAAGTCGGCTCCTTTTGAGGCTGTCATCCACACAGCATCGCCTTTCCTGCTCTCGGGCGACGACATCAAGAAGACTTTTATGGATCCGGCCATACTGGGTACCACTGGGCTGCTTGAAGCTGTCAAGGTTTATGCGCCAACGGTTAACCGTGTTGTATGCCAAACAATCGGCTGATCATATGTACTGATAGCTAATATGGTACCAGGTTATCACTTCGTCTCTCGCGACAGCTGCTGTGGGGCCCGTAGACTCAACCTACGTCCATTCTGCGAAAGACTGGGTTGAAATTTCCGAAGAGAAAGCTTACTCAAATCCATGGGACGGCTACGTTGGTGAGTTACACCCGAAGAGAGTGAAAAGTCGATGGTGCTGATTAATATAGCAAGCAAGGTATATGCCGAGAAGGCGGCGTGGGATTTTGTGAAGAGGGAAAACCCACAATTTACCATCACAACAATTCTACCGGCATACGTCCTTGGTCCAATCATTCATGACGTTGGCTCACTCAGTACCATCATGACTTCGGGGCTATTGATCCGCGATTTCTTATCTGGTAATTACGAAGAGGAGATCGCACCAAGCCCGATTGGCCGCTTTACCGATGTCAGAGATGCGGCTATGGCGCATGTTAGAGCCATTGAAGTCAGGGAAGCCGGCGGACAACGGTTCTTGGTTGGCAGTGGAACATATTCCAACAGACAAGTGGCTACTATCTTATGGAAAAATTTTCCGGCTCTACGATCCAGGCTCCCGGGGCCAGAGATCAAGTCTGGCGATTTTCCAGCTGAAGGAGTGCCCAATTTCAATGTTGAGCCGTCGAAAAAGATATTGGGTATGGTGTATGCAACTCTCGAGAACACTATCGTAAGCATGACTGGTTCTATGGTTGGGCTTTACAAAGACTGAGAGATATTAATATTATCTATTGGATTCAAGGATATAGTGCTCAGACCTCCGTTGTCGTTATCTGTATAGAATTGGACGCACCAAGACCAACATACACAGCCTGACGCAGCCACGTCTCAATATATTCCTTTGCCCGCGTGCGATAATCCTCGATAGGGCTGTATAGCTGGACTAGGACCAGAGGAAAGAACAGCCTGACATGGACGCAGGTCGACTTTCTCTCTTTGAGGAGCTTGACACAGTTTAAGACCATTTCGCAAGCTTGACGGAGATCTATTTCAGATTGAAGAGTATGAGTTTCCGTATGAAGCAGTGCAATAAGTATCCATGAGCAGGCAAAGTAGGAGAGCGTTAGCGTCATGACACCCTTGAAGGAGTCTTTTTGCTCATCAGTTAGGCTTTTTTGGACCTCCTGAAACTCTTTCCACAGGATGTCAAGCCTTGAAGGTGCGTCTTTTGGAAAGCGGGCTGATTTATGTTGATAGCGTTTCTTGATGTAAAAATCGGTCAAAATATATAGCTCCACAAGTAGGCGATCGAATACAAAGTCTGCGGCGGCGATATATTGGATACGAAGATATTCAAATACAGGCCAGGTGTCTGAAGTATTGGACAAGTAGGAGCGTGGGGACATTAGCATTGCTAGCAACTACGTTAGGATTTATGTTAGCTTCTAGCGCTTCACAAACAAAGGGGCGCAGGGTTGGTATACCTGTTGACATAGACAATGATTGGCAGCTTGCCACAAAAGCGGTTGCGAGCTGATATCACCTGCAGCCACCAGCATCCTCCAAGCACCAGATAAATGCATCCCGTATGCATCCGACGTCATGATGGTGGGTTGGATAGCCTCGAAAAAAGACAGCATCACTGATGTGCATACATTGGGCACAAGTGACGTTGAAGTTGCCGCGACTGCCCTCGAATGCCTCCGCAGCGTATGGATGTACAACTCGGTTGCCTTCTGAGCCGCAGGTTTGTTTCTCGACACAGTGGCACAGAAAGCCAAGCCCACAGCCCGGACAGCAAGATCAAGGGTAGGCGCCGTTTCCTGAAGTCGTGCTTTCTGTAGCTCCTCAAGAAACGACTCGACCGAAGCCCTCGCATCTGGGATAGCAAAGGCAAAGAATCCGGCTTGGAAAGCGACGGCCTCAACAGCCGAATTAGACACGCGGAGATTTGACAGCGGACCAGTCTGGCTCTGCGCGGATGGATGCCGTGATTGGCTGTGCCTTTTGGTGGTTTTGGCGGTCTGGTCAATGATGATGACTGACGTTATTGGGCCAGAGCATTGTCGATTCCACTGTTGGCAGTTGTGGCAAACTGGATATTGGCCATCGCAGCCTATGCGCCTCTGCCGACAGGCTTGGCAACCTCGGCTGCGGCGCGGCATCTCAAGGAATCGAGCAAGCTTTCTATTGTATCGTTTCGAACTAAGATACTCTCGGTAGGTATCGCGAGGAGGGTTATGTACTTACTTAGGATGCTATGATTACTGCTACCGGTCCACTATTTACCCTTTCGGGACTAAGAATACATGCTGGCCTGTCTGACCTCAGCAGGAACCCCAGAGTCTGACATCGGCGACTCTGCTTACGCTACGCCTAATTGGGTAGGTTTTGCTAGTGTATTATGCTTTGGTTGCTGGTTGGTTGCTGGTGGTCATAACGTTAAGCACGACGTAATTACTGCCAGATGATGCATCTGACTATCTGTAACAAATATAAAAAGCACGGTCTGCTCTGCCTGCCAGATAACCCGCGTTCACAAGAATAATACAATACCTTGGCTTTTAATTCCTGCCTCATCAAAAGTTCAAAATCAACTTCGACCGCTCTAATTATGTCTGCCAATTATTCTACAATCCCTGCTTCGGCAGTCAAACAGCCCAAACCCTTCATCGTGCATCATACCGATGAACAGTTGCGAGATTTCAAGATTGATATTGGATCTGCCAAGCTTGGTCCAACTACCTATGAGAATCTTCAACAGGACCGTCAGTATGGAGTCACCTCGCAATGGCTCCGCGAGGCCGTGGCCGCGTGGAAGGATTTTGACTGGTAGGCAGTATACATGTCCGTTTTCACGGTGCATCACTAATATAATCATTTATCTTTAGGCGCAAGGTAGAGGGCGAAGTCAACCGGTTCCCCAACTTCACGGCTGAAGTTGATGACAATGGTGTCTCATATACCATACACTTTATGGCTCTTTTTTCCAATCGAGATGATGCTATACCTGTACTCGCTTTACACGGTTGGCCAGGGAGCTTTCTCGAATTCCTGCCTATATTCTCTCTGCTATCTGCCAAGTACAGTCCCCAAGAACTCCCATATCACATCGTTGTCCCTTCACTCCCAGGATATGCATATTCATCAGCTCCACCACTAGACAGGGACTTTCGTCTTGAGAATGCTGCCAATATCCTGGATTCTCTGATGGTCCAGCTGGGATTTGGGAATGGCTATGTCGTTCAGGGCGGTGATGTCGGGAGTAAGATCGCACGTGTCCTTGGTGGTACCTTTCCGAGGGCCAAGGCCATTCATCTGAACTTTTCGATTATGCCTGACCCTGGGAATATCGACAAAAACGTCTATGATGACTTGGAGCGTGAGGGTCTTAAGCGTGCCGAGTGGTTCACCAAGTTTGGCAGTGCCTATGCGCTTCTGCATGCTACCAAACCTGCCACTATCGGCCTAGCACTATCTGCCAGTCCTGTCTCCCTCTTGGCGTGGATTGGCGAAAAGTTTCTCGACTGGACTGACGATGATCTGCCCCTTGATGCTGTCTTGGAGTCAGTTTCACTCTACTGGTTAACCCAGTGTTTCTCAACATCGCTCTGGCCATATAGGCAGCTGTTTACGCCTGGTAATATTGGTGCGCATGAGAATCCGGTGTGGCATATTAATAAACCGCTAGGAATGTCTTGGTTCCCTCAGGAGATTGCGCCAGTCCCAGAGGCATGGACTGCGACAACTGGGGACTTGGTGCTGTTTAAGAAGCATGATAAAGGAGGCCACTTCGCCGCCATGGAGCACCCAGATGTTTTATTAGCTGATCTGGAGGAATTTATTAAGATAGTTAAGACTTTAATTTAGCCTCACAGCTATCTATAGTATTTATTTCAGGCTATTACCCTTCCTATTGACTAAGATCTGGCGTTTGACAGATAATACCTACTTTGAGTATTACTCTATAAATTAATCACTATGGGTAGCCGGCACCGCTCTGAGAGGCTTAAGAAATATTTTAATGCAAAAGAAGGGAAAGCAGCGAAAGAAGAGCCCTTCATCGCCGGTCGGTAATCCACGCCCACCCAAGGATCCGATACAATTACAGATCCCCAACCACTTCCTGTCGACAGCAAACCACCTCTTGCCGGCAACAAATCAAAAAAGAAAGCAAGCAGAATAAGCTCCAAGAGCAATTATGGAATGAGGCTTATGATAGGCTCCGACAGAGTGAGAATAAGTACATCGCCCAATATCAAGAGGTTCTTGTGTCCGAGCTCAAGACAACCCCGATGGCGATTCAGTCTCACTTGGGAGCTCCCATGAGGAGCGGTGGCGTCACATGCAACGACTTGTTCAGATTGGCCTGTCCAAGGCTGAAAAGGAAGCCAAGATCTACGAGGTCAACGATGGACAAGAACTCTTTGGCACAGTGAGAGCTCTTGTTGAACCAGCCGTACCCGCCGTTCCGCAAGCTGCAATCTCGTGGGTATGAGTTAACCTCATCCTTGAAGTGATTTCAAACCCTGCGAAGCAGCCAGGCATCCATCGCGAGGGACTCCAGCATGTTCTCTCGCGTGTCAGTTGGTACTGGAACCTTGCAGAACTTCTCCTTGAAGACAATTTGGAGTCGAAGGAAGACGTTGAAGAGACCGCATTAATAAACTACGACTTGAGCTCCAGCCACTTATACTTGACTTATACCAGAAGTTTCTTTCTTACCTGATAGAGAGTGTATACTACTTTCAAAAGAACCGGGCCACTGCGTTTCTGAAGAGTGTGGTCAATATAGACTACTGGAGTGGCAAAGTCAAGGACATTGAGGCCTCGGAAACAGAATTTGATAAGCATTCTCAGCAGTACAATATGACAGAATCCGGCAATTATCTTATATAGTTAAGTGGCGCAGTACCCTGGCCATAGGCTTCCCTGCTCAGTTAAATCGATACAGGGGGACCCTCTATACTATTCTGCAATTATAATATAACCTTAATACAAAGAAAGCAATCTGCCTTATTAAAAGGATTATATGCAGGTTTATGCTTATATAAACCCTATATATATATATTGCAATTAAATCGCCAATAGGTCAGAGAAACTTTTAATTAACCAGTATATAGCCACTAGTTAGTAATATTACTATCTATATATCTCTATTAAGCTTAGCATTTAAATAAATATTAAGAGATTTAATAAAATAAATTAACTAATCTCCTCTTTAAGGGGACTTAATATGTTTTTATTATATTTTTTATATTTTATATATTTTATCTACGTTTTTATAATAAAAGTATATATTATATAACTTATTTATTAAGAGTTAATATTAGATAAAACGCAACTATTGACTATTCTGCCTAGAAGGGAAAATACCTAATATGTTATTTTTACCGAGATGCCGAGATCTATCTCAGCAAGTGGCGAGAAGTTGATGGTTTCAAATCAATCAATCAATCAGTCTAGCTTAATTAGTACATTCCGGCTACTGGGAAAGGGTGGCTAAGTAATCGCCACGTGATGATACCCCGCGAATCGTTACCCCAGGTATTTACTGGGCCGGGGTAATTTAACTTCAACAGTTCAATGATCTTTTTTACATTGTATACATCCAATCTCCCATTTATTTATTATTTTAATTGTGATGGCAGAGCCAAACTCTACTGTATGCCCTCCCGTAAACCTTCTTCTATGTTATTTCCAGATGCTAACTCCCTTCTCAAGCGCGCCCTTCAATGTCCAGAATGCACTTTGAAGTTTTCGCGTCCAAGCCATCTCCATCGGCATCAGCTCACGCATTCTGCATCCAATCACAGACAACATATACCTTGCCCATATTGCTCAAAGACGTTCAGCAGACGCGACGTTCTGCTGCGTCATTTGCGTCATGGGCATCAGGTTCAAGAACAAACCAGACGATCAAGTCAGAAGTCGTGTTTTCGATGTGTTGAACGGAAGGCGAAATGCAATCGCGAAAGACCCTGCACTGGTTGTATTCGGTCTGGTACTAATTGCGAGTATCCTGCGACAAACGATTTGGATGACCGGGGGCCTCGTGAAGGCGCTTCTCCTACAGGACAGTCATTTCTTGCCTCCAACGCGCAGCAAATACAAGAACACCAGGATGAATCGATGACCTCTCAAGCAGATGAAGAGACTTCACCCCTTCAGTATGAGATAAGATCTGAAAGCCTATCACTAGGGGGTTCAACAGAGACCATCTCCTTACCAACGGCATCTACAGTTCATCAAGAACACGGTGCTCAAATCACGGATGAAGCTTGCCAGGTTGGCCCATTTTACATTGTGGATGACGAGTCAACTGTCTCTCCAACTATTGACATTTCACAATCCTTCAATGTCTTGCCAGTAGATCCAGCCCATACAGTCTTTGAAGATACCTTTGCTCTTTCTCCGTCGTCCATGCTTCCAGGACAGACTAACTTTCGAACCGGTGGGTTCGACTGGTTGAACTTTGACATTGGCAATAGTCCTCAAGGCTTTCAACTTGACACCTTTTATAATAGCTACATACCAGAGTTCTGGTCCTCCGGTACACCTCAGCAAGTCCCCGAGTCGGGAGGGCCTAATAGCGGTGATGTTGGCAATGGAGTGCAACAAAAGATGGGCAATAGGGAGTCGAGCCGGGATTCGCAAGAGGAAGGGCTACCGGACGTTGAACAAAACACGCTTGCGTGGCCTTTTGATCAGGCGCATAAGCAATCTCCTCGTCGTTATCAGCTCCCTCCTCTTCGCGATATTCTCAACGGTTATTGCCCGACAGACAGACCGCGGCCTGTTCAGACAACACTCGTAAAAGGCTTCATCCAAATTCTCTCTGAGAATCCCCTTCCTCAGCTTGAAACGCTACGAGACCCTCATTCTATCCAAGCTTTTTGCAGCCTACAGCGTCTTGTTGACTCCTATTTTTCTCGGTTCCACGATATTCAGGCAATTATCCACAAACCTACTTGGACCATGTCGGCTTGCCCGCCTATTCTTCTCACGGCCATGGCTTCTGTTGGTGCATTGCTCTCTGATAGCCAGTCAGATTACGAGCTCTCGGTAGCACTGAGTGAGATTTGCTCTACAATGATTAATTGGATGGTTAGTTTTCATTCCTCACCTACTGTACACAATACTGATGATCCAAGGGCGCCTCGGATGCTACCAACTACAGTGACGTCTCATATCTTAATGCACTCTGTCTTTACCAGATCTACTCCCTTGGCTCAGGGAAAAGGCAACTGTATCAGAACGCAGACAGGTCCCGTGGACTCTTAATCGGTGGTTTACGGGGAATTGGCCTGCTAAATCCCCGCTCTTCTATCACTCTGAGTCAGGAACATGAGACATCTCGCGGTTCCGAGGAGGATAGCGTTCTCACAAATGATTGGAAGAACTGGATTAAAATGGAGTCAGGACGGAGGGCAGCCTGGGCAGCATTCGAGTATGACTGCAGTCTTTGTACCCTCACAAGTCGTCGAGGCATCGTTGACTTGAGCGAACTGCCATCAGAATTGCCATGCCCTGAGTCCATGTGGAACGCCACCTCGGCACGAGCTTGGTTTGCTCTCATGTCTCGTCTTGGCCAGGACGACTCAAGACCAAACCTATCTAAGGTGCTGAAGCAGGCACTAGGTGGGAGAGAACTGCCATCGTCCTTGGGGTCTTGGGCGAAGCGGCTCTGCGCACAAGTCATGGGGCGGTTACTCTGGGATCTCTGGCAAATCGAGGTTGTCGCAATGCCCGAGTACCTCGGTCTTGGATCAATTGTGGCTGCGCACCAAGACACGAAGAGGTCGCTGCTCAAGGGCTTGAACCACTTGGTTGAATCTCTATCTTCACCATCATCTACGAGCGATCTTACCAGCTACAAGTAAGTAATGCGTCTTCTGTAGGCACTACATATTGACAGAAATACAGTATAGCCAGTCTTCTTTGCCACTATTCGCACTTGTGCGCGGCGAATGGCGTCCTCGACCTCATCCTATCCATCGTGCGGGGCCTCATCTCAACGGAACCGCGAGTACATGACGGAATCAAGGTAGCCCGCAACCGTCTCAAGTTGACATTTGCTAGAGACCCAAAAACAGCAAGAAGACTATGCTGGCACGCAGCCCAGATCGTCGCCATCGCTAACGAATACTTGGTGTCTGCCCCTTGCGAGATTATGCGAGTCTTTATGGGTTATATCTTCATCATTGCCTACTCTGCTTATGGGGATCATACAAGATCATCTCCAATGGAGGTCACCCAAAGTGTCAGGCTGGATCTCCATGATCAGAATCTTTCTCACAGAAGAGTTGTTGTTAAATGGATTGAGGTTGGAGGACCAGCTAGCTCTGGATCTGTTGCAGATATTGGTACTGACGGTTGCGTCCCTGCCATCAGCACTGATGCCCAAGATATACTGAAGAAGCTGCAATGCTGGGGACTGGCTCATAAGTTTACCAAAGTATTTCAGGTATTGGAAACAAAAGGACTGTAGTATAAAGCATGGAGTTGTTCTACTACTGTATTTATAAGGTTAAGGTGTTAAAATATAGCTATACAATTTGGAGGAGTACTGACGCCTCCTGGCATGTTCAGAGGCGCCGATGTTACAAAGAATTCCCATCTCTGTTCTTCTTGACAGATGCGGCCAAGACCCTCAAGATCAAATAGTTCGCCAACTGGCATACCCCAACCTGCAATCAGATATTCATGCATAAATAAACCCTTGACTGAAGCATTCTCTCCTCGCTTATAAGACGTCTGCGGGGGGTATACTTCAAAGGAAATGGCATCACTTGCCACAGCTGAAAAGCCTTGATTCCATATCCATTTCAACATCTCTTCGGTGCCTTCAACTCCAGCATGTTGCGGGTTTGAGCTTTGCGCATAAGCCAGCTTATCAGCTGCCGTCATCTGCTGATCCCACTCCCTAATGACTCCAATCCTGACGAAGAGGATATCTCCACGGAGGAACTTGACACCTTGTTCTTTTGCAACGTCAAGGAGTACATGAAGCGGGATGGAATGGTCTGAGAATGTCGTGTAGGATATTGAATGGCGTCGAGCATATTCAGCATAGTCCAGCAGAACACCACGACCGCAAATTCCTTCTTTGGCCCAATGCTGAATGCCTATTCGAGTATTGTTTCTGTCTTGTATCTCACCCGACGTCATTCCTCCATAGAAGAGGCGACGGTTTGGGTCTGAGGGAGTTGGGGCTGGGGCAGAAAAATGGCGGAGCCCGTCCCATTGAGACGACTGTTGAGGGTTGAAGATATACACATCATCATATGCGGCGCCGTTTAAAAGCGAGACAATATGATGTTGGGCTGGAGCTCGATTGAAGTTGGCAATATCAAGCTTGGTCAGCTCCCAATTTAACGAGGTACGGCGACCCGTCTTGATACATGATGCTGCTTTGGCTACCACTTCTGGCGTGAGGAGTACGAGACGGCCCAGACCTTCTTCCCTAGACCCTGGCTTGCCGGTCCAGACTCTTTTTGGGTCCGGCAGACTATCATAGTCTTGATAGTGTAATGAGGCTTTACTAGTCGTAATCATGGAGCCCATGGTGGGAGATTTGAGAGTGTCAAGGGATAATGAAAAAAGAGAATATAGGTGTCCCACTTGAGGAACGAACTGGACTTTGTTCACTTTTGCAGAGCACGCGTTCGTCTTTCAACAGCTAGAATTGAATCCACTAAACCAGAAGAGTGTAGCTTGGGAAGCATGATGCGGAGAAGGACTCTACCCCGTGGGGTCAGGTGCCATTTGCCGATTTTAGTCTGGCCACCTGAACCGGAGCGTGCCACTGCGGGGTTGGGGAGGCGTCATGCCCTCACATCGACCAGGAAACTGTGATTCAATGCCGAGATTATCTCATCTTATCCCAGGGAACTGGTCATTGGGTCATGCAGGACGAAGGGGGGCTTTCAATCTTGGTTATATCTTTTGTATCAATTATTTACTGTGGTAATTGCCCTGTATAAGAATAAAAAGCGCATTTGACATATCAACGACGCATGTGATTGACACGTGGACAAATAGAAATTAGAGGGATTTAGCCTGTCAGCCCCATCACCACGAATGCATTACTGGATGCTTTGCAAGGAGGAGTTATCACGCAGTTGCCTACCTATCTACCACTTTGTCTGTTACAAGCTTGGATGTGATATTTGCATGGCTTTCTGCCATCGACTGGCTTGTTATCGGCATGCATCTTGAGGCTTGCTTATATATGCAGTCTCCGAAAATGAGGCGGGTTGCAGGTAAACTGAAGCGGGGATGCGTCGCGCTCATATCATAATAGGTCAGAGATAGAAACGCGCCCTTTTTCAGCTTTATTTCTTTTTTATTCTTCAATGTCTTATATTTCGGATCAAATTCCTTTCCACTTATCGTTTGTCTAAACACAAATATTGAAAATGGCCGAGGAGAAACCCCGGCCTCATGTCTCGATCCTGCAGAGCAGCTCGATTCGTCTACCTGAGTTGAGACCGTACCAACCTAATCCTGCTCTGAACCACACCCCCGAGTTCCAACGACACACTTGCAAAGACTGCAAAAGACTGATCTTGGAGCTCCTCGAACACCCAGCAGGTCGCTCTCCAGGTGGATACGGCAACTTTGAAAGTCACCGTGATGGGCTTCTGTCCACCTTAGTACATAGTTCGGCCAGTTGCCGCGTATGCGCCGTTATTATCAACCAGATTGTATGCGATCGCGCTGACGTTCAGCATGGATTCACTCATTATCGGCTTGCTTTGTCTCTCAAGAAAAATAGTTTCTGTGTCAGGCTCACAAAGGATCCAGAAGCGGCTGACACCACCAGGAGAAACATCTACGGCGAATTTGCCCTTTATCACAGCGAATTACCGAAGGAGTTCTCTTGGTTAGATTATGGAATTGTCTATACACCCATGTGGAACGATTTGTCTGTTAGTTGTCAGCCGTATCTTGCGTCGCGAGATTATCCTTGGCACGAAAAGGCAATCAACAAGATCAAGGCCTGGATAGGTGCCTGTGAAACGGAACATGATCACTGTCCCCAACGACACTCTACCGCCCTGCCTAAACGGGTCCTCAAGATTGCAAACAATAACGTTTCTCTCTACATCTCCCAGAAACAAGATGTGCAAAGTGAAGATCAACGCTACGTCGCTCTGAGTTACCGATGGGGGAACGATCTTCCCTTGAAACTGACCCAGGAGGCGATGGGCGACTTCATTAACGGACACCCCATCTCAAAGCTGCCTGAGACTCTCCAAGATGCAGTGTGCATCTCTCGCAATCTAGGCTTCAAGTTTATCTGGATTGACGCCCTCTGTATCGTTCAGGATGACGAAAATGACTGGATAGAACAGTCGGCCCTAATGGCTGACATATACCGACACAGTAGCCTCAACTTGTGCGCGGCGGATTCAGCAGGTTGTGGCTCAGGAATGGTGGAAATGGCAGCGCCGCACTTGACAGAAATTGCTGCTGGAACGGCCCAATCTACGGATACGGGTTTGAGCGAAACGGTGATTCTCGTGGGAGGCCCCATCTCCACCGCCGTTATCGACTGGAGTAGATGTGGGCTTCTGTCCAGGGGATGGGTCTTCCAGGAGGGCCTCTGCTCCCCTTGTGGCCTCTATGTTAGCCGTCGGCACGGCTTGTGGTGGGACTGCGGAACAATGATAGATATGATTGACAAGCGTGAATCGATACTAACCGGGGATACTGATCATGCATTCAACCCACGCACCCAAAGGCGGTCCTTTTTGTCTCTTACGAGACATCCGAGCCATCACTCCAAGGCAGTCCGAAAGTTCTCCTTCACCTGGTATGACTGGATGAAGGAATATACATCGAAATACCTCACGCGAAAGACAGATCGGCTCCCGGCTGTAGCGGGTATGGCCTCTTATGTCGCCTCGCTATCAGGAATGAGCTATAAGGCCGGATTGTGGGAGGAGGATATTCTACGCGGATTGATGTGGCGTAGAGGCAGTTCGGGCCACGCCAGGCGAGTACCAGGAGGCGCACCTACTTGGAGCTGGGCTTCGATCACCGGGCCAGTCTACTACGACGACTTCTTTACCATGCGTGTCGACCACCGTGGGAAGATTGACCGTCGTGCCGAGTTGGACCTCGATATCACGGACACGACCATCGAGGAAGAGCGGGCGGGTACATTTGGGAATGTCCGGCGCGGAGAAATCAAGGCCTCTGGCGTCTTGAAGCACGCGGCGACGATTCTGCTGAGGGAACAATGGAGTCCAAGATGGGAATTCGATATACAGCCTGCAGAACCAGAAGCCGACGTCCTCGAACGCTGCCAAGTACTCCGACTCGCGAAAGCCTACCGGAATAAGGAGGGTATCTGTCCAGTTGTCTATTTTCTAATTATCCGGGAAACAGGCCGGCGCGAAAAGGAATACCAGCGCGTCGGCCAAGGGCGTATCGTGCTAGAATACGACCAGCACCCGAATCGTTGGACAAAACTTCCTATTTATCTAGGCACAAAGCCCAATTATGAGTTTTTAGAGGAGGAGATATGGGGGGGGCTTAAGAAGGTTGCATTAACTCTTGTTTAAGAGGGAGGAGGATAGTGAAGTTAAGTTAATTATTAGGAAAACCAAGGCCTTATTATTAGAAGAAGAGGTACTTTTTATTAATTATAGCTTTTATTTTTCAAGCTATTAGATTGCTCTGTCGCTGTCCTCGGCTCCTCTTATCCTAGCACTAGATCATAGCCTTGCTCTTAGCTGCTGAGTCCTCCATATGGGTAATATCCAGCTTTCCAATAAACTCATCGAGTTCTTTACGCTGCTCGGCCGGGACATCGTTGACGTGAACGGCAACGTCATCACCGAAACGGGCAGAGATCTCCTCAAGCGACAGCTTAGCAGTCTCGGGAAAGTACAGGTATACGATGGGGATGAAGAAGATGCACCAAATAATGATGACCAGGTAATACTTCCAGCCGATGTTCACGAACCCAATGGGCGCTGTCTGAAGCAGAATGATGGTGCTCGTGAACTGGCCAAAGAGGGAGAAGCCCATACCGATAGGGCGAATCTCGGTCGGGAAGATCTCTGACACGTAGATATACATCGTTGTATCACAAAAGGTTCTTGGATAATTGTCAGCTGACGGAAACTCCCAGTTCGGGCGGAGAGACTTACCCTTGGAATGCCAGGTACAGAAAAACAAAGAAGACGCCTGCTGCATTACCTGCCTTATTGGCAGTCCCGGAAAACTCGGAAATACAGGCAGCGAGTCCGCTCGTGGTAATCAAGCAGCCGAACAAGCCGGTCATAAACATCCCTCGACGTGAATTAATTCTGTCGTGAAGCCAGGCGCCGAGCGGGTTGTAGATGACGCCAGCGGTCGTGAGCCATAAGGCCGAAAGGAGCAGAGGCATAGATCCAGTCTGACCGAGGTTGGTGTAAAGAATTACCGAGTAGTTGTTCTGACAGTGTTAGAATTGGATTCACGTCAAGAGCAGCAAGCATCGACTTACAATGATCAATGGTCCGGCGAATTCAGCACCCCATTGAGTTAGGAAGCCAATTGCCAACCGTTTTCGGTAGCTCTTCTTCTTGATGACTGCCTTGAGGGGTCCACAACCCAGTGCCTTGAGCTTGGCAGAGTCCAGAGCGAGCTGTTCCTTGATTTGGTAGATCTCCTCTCGAGCGACTAGATCATCTGGATCGTCCGGTGACTTTCGCAAGTTACGAACAACGGTCCACGCCTCTTCGATCCGGCCCTTTTGTAACAGCCATCGTGTAGACTCTGGGATCCAGAAAGACGTTGCCAGAAGGACAGCGGGCGCTAGGCATTGCATGCACAGTGGAAATCTCCAAGCGAAGCCTGGCATGCTTGCCGTTGCAAAGTAGCAGGCATACCCGAGCCAGCCTGAGAGCATGTAGCCAAAGACAAGAAATATGGCGTGGTGTCCTACAAGCCATCCGCGTTTGTCGTGTGGAGCGAGCTCTCCCATGTACATTGGGCAGACCGTGACGAGAATTCCGATACCGATACCAGCCAAGATTCGGCCAGCTTGGAACATGCTGTAGTGTCCAAGTCAGTTTGATGCACCTTATCATACATAGCTGAAGCAGCCATGCGAGCAAATAGACAAGACTCACCTTAGATTTGCTGCACCGCCCTGCAATGCTCCTCCAAGCAACGCAAAGGCTCCACCAATCTGGATAGATCTCTTCCTACCCAGCGCAGTAGCAGCCCACATAACGAAAAGCGTGCCAATGGCGCCACCTGCACTGTAGATTCCATTTGCGGTCGAGATAGCATGAGTCGTCTTGGTGCTGTAACCGGGCTCACCCTGCTGGGGCAAGTCGAAGAAGTTGTACCATCCTGGCTGTCCAATGGTGCTGCCAATGACGGAGGAGCAGTAGCCGTATGTCTGGGCAAAATGAGCATGATGCAGCTGGATGTGAATAACGCGTCAGGGCACTTACCAGGGAGCCAAAGGCGACCGCGACGGTGACCAGCCTGTTGTAGGCAGTTGTATGCTTACCCATTGCTAGCGGTTCGACACCAGAATGCTGGGGGTATTGACGATGTTGCTGTTTAGGTATGGGTTCTTGGTTCCGGGGCAGCTTGGCAAGGTAGTTGTCAACTTATTCCTTGACAGCGGCTTCTTATAAACGAATGACTCTCTAGCAATGACCGGTCTGGCTATTGCATGAAGAGTACCATTCATTTACCCCGTTACCCCGGATTTCAGGAGTTCGGAGGTCCACTTTCCCCACAAATGAACGATGCATCAGCGGGGCAACTCCGAAGAGGCTGGCAAGTCTTCGGAGCGTGCCACTTTCTGGGGAACTTGACTTGACATTGAGTAATGCTTGTGTCAAATCGAGCAAAGGTGGCGTTGTTACCAAAGGAGTGGCATGTTATTTTCGCTTTGGGTGAACTGTTATTTGGTAAGTCTCCTTGTAAAGGCTCCTTGTAACCAGCAACGTAGTCGCTGCAGGGGGGATTGTTGCCACGCGAGACGTCATGTCTTGGCGTGCGACTTCAGTGTCACTGACAGATAGAATTATGAAGCGACCATGCATACCAAAGTTCACTGATTTTTACTTTTATTTTTTATCTTTTTTTATCGTGGTAATGCAAAGGATGTTGGAAGAGAGATCTTTGGTAATGAAAATAAAACGTCTTGGCATTTAATAGTCCCCTTATTTTATAACGAGGTTCTGCAAACTAGAAATAGGAAAAAGTCTAAGATATTACCTAATAGAACTCAGAGGTTCAGTTATTAAATAAATAAAATAATAATGGAATCTGACAGGTGCCTTTAATACTTTTAATCTGCTGTTGTTTTGTCTGCCCCAGGGTAGCGAGATAAGACAAGAGCTATGATAAGATAACTCGTCAATCGATAAGTGATAGGCGATAAGCGATAAGTCTGTTCACCGCCCATGAAATAATCCGGCAAAAGACGGTGGGGTCCCGATCATGTGTTTTGTCGTGATCCAGCTTGGCTAAGCGACACTGACCATGTTTTGGGTTTAGTGCGTCTATAGATAAGATGCTGTGTAACTCTCTGGCACGGAGCTACGGGCCCGGAGCCGTATCCCGTACAGTTCCTTGCATGTATATGCCGAGAATGCTCCGTCATAGATCAGTATGTATATAAACAGAGCAGAGGAGTTATTGTTGAACATTTCCTCTCTCTCTCTTTGTTCTTGCAGTTATACCAAATCCACCAAAAGTAAACTATCCTGAATCGACAAGCAGAAGAATGTTCAACTAACCTACCTGTGCAGTGTCTAACAAGATCGTTCCTCTTACCATTATCAAGGGCGCCGGCCATGAACACATCCCCATTCCCGATGGCGAGTGCGCTATTATTGCCGACTTCCACTCTATCAAGAGTCAGCGCAACGACTCTGATCATTATCTGACCACCGGCTTCTACAAGGTCGTTCCTGGACCTACACGATATGGATCCTATGACTACGAGGAGACCAAATATGTCCTCAGCGGTCAAATCGACGTGACTGTAAGGATATTTCCCTGTGGCCTTGCAAGAACACGATGCTAATTACGAACAGGATGAGGCTACCGGTATCACTCACCATCTTGTTGCTGGAGACTGGGCCTTCTTCCACGTCGGTTCCAAAGCTCAGGTTAGTTCTCTTCCTCCCATAGCTTTGCAAGCCATAGCTGATCTGTATTTAGTTCTCCACCAGGTCTCACGGTGTTGCTTTCTACGCTGTTACTCGGCCTGCAAACGACACTCCTCACATTAACCTCAAGGGCCGTGAGGAGAGCACTTCCAAGTTGTAAAAGTCAAGATATCATAGCCTGTTAATAGAAATAAATAAATAGCCATTTCATACTGCTACAATACAAGCATAGCAATCAGAGTCCAGTACGCATAGAGCTTGTTTTTCCAGTGTTCAATTCTCAATTGGTTCAATTGATACTATCTTATGAGACCATAACCTGAAACTATTTGGCCGGCTTGCGTCCGTATACCGAGATACTATAACAGTTAGCTCACTATTGCGCAGTGGTGATTAGGGTGAGACTCACATTGGCCAGTATGCATGAATCCGAGGGTCATTGAGTTCTTTCCTGGCTTGAGCGATGAAAACAGTGACTTCTTCTCTCGACCATCCCAAAGCCCGTGTAAGTGGAGCTATCGCCACAGCTTCGAGAAAGAAATTCGCATTCTCGTTGTTCCATACGCCCAATTCTTTATGCTTCTTGTCTTTTGGCCATCGGTTTGTTGGCCACTTGAACTTTGCTTCCGTTACGTCTTCAAAGCCAACCTTGGTGAGAACATCCTTTATGTTGCCTGGGTCGAAGTATGGTCTTCCCAGTTTGACAGATGCATCGTATATAAGCTGAGCCCACTGCCATAGATTGTGCTGCGGCGTCAAGGTGTTGTCGTCAGATTTGGTAAAGACATCGATCTCCTGGAGCTCTACATAGCCACCTGGTTCCAGGTTCCTAATGCGAGTCAGTTTTGTAGGGTGAAGGGATGAACATATGAAGTGCCGTACTCAAAGATCTTGGTAGCGTAGCTTTCCCAGTCCGCAACACTAGAGTTCATCATTCTACTATGGATGTAATCAAACTTTGAAGAGTACTGCCACTCCTCTTCAATATCGTCAATGATGAATCGAACATTTGGAGGGACACTGATATTGTTAGCTGGGTTGGGTAAAAGAGGCATATGCATCCATACAAGCTGGGCTGAATGGGAGATAGGTCAACTCCGATAACCTGAAAAGCATTAATTGGTGTCAGTAAAGAATAGTTTAGGAACGAACCTCGGCACCTGGGTGGTCGTCTGCGTAGTCCATGACCCAGATTCCAGTGCCAGTGCCTACATCCAGAACATGCTGGACTTTGGCTTCAGGCTTGCACGGCGGGGCGAAGCCAAGTCTATCATCAAAGGTTCGAAGGAATAGAGCATGTTGCAAATCTGCATTCTTTAGTAAAAATGGCAATTATATCCGGTGAATTGTATACCTAGTCTCTCGTTCTCTTCCTCGTCATTTGGAACATTGTATTCTGTGTGATCAGCAACGGTCAACTCCACCAATCACTGAACTCACTGCCGTCTTTGTAACCGTGGTAGGTTCTCCCGTTTTCTTGGCGGTACTGAAGAATGGAACTGCTTATACTTTGTGTCGATGACTCCACTTCCTAAGGTAGAGAAGGCAGTTTGTAAGCTTGCACCCCGTTTAAGAGCAGTCGGTTTGAGAGATTGCACGTACCTCGTCATGTCCAGAGTCGTGGTCTCCAAGGACCTTAAAATTTCGTTTTGTCAAAGAATGTAATCAATGATGATCTCAGCTGCTTACATTCTCACTCTCGTCAGCAACGAGCGCCTGGTTATCAGCGGCTGACATTGTGAACTTGGTGAAGTCGATTCAAGGACACGCCAAACGTGAAATCACAATACGAGAGGGGAAAACAGAAGAGGAGAAAATCCAGGATCCGAAATGGAGTGACCTGAGTTTTGAGTTCAAGACAAACCAGGGTTGCTGGTCTGATTCGTAACCGTATTGACACGTCAAATTCTGTAGCCAACCTGAGTGGAGTCTCAAAACGTCAAGAGTCTCCCTGATTCGCCCTCGAGGTGAGCTCGTTGACATGTTGGTGCAGGGTTACATTTTACACGGATTCACCAATAGAAAAGCAAGATGTTGCATGATATGACAATTGTTTTCCAGGTAATTTCAGTGAGATGCTATGCTACTGCAGCTTGCAGAGTCGCAGGGTACAGTGCATTGTCGTATTGTCTACTATGTCACAATAGCCATCTCGTTTCTGCAGGCTATCTTACATAGAAAAGTCGATTAGAGCCCAATTGATGCTGCTTCCGTTTTCTCCAAACTCTTGTGCCCCAGCAAGAAGTTCATTGATCCAACCGGTCTCATTGATCGGAGACGAAAACAAGGTCAGACCTGGAAAGTCCCATTCGAAGACAAACTGATCTGGGACAAAAGACTCGAGCTCGTTGTCGCAATTCCTGTCTTGAGTCAGAGGAAAGGTTGACTGTCCTCCTCCAGGACCTCCTCCATCTTGAGCTAGCCAGCGCTTATACTTCTGTATACTTGTCTTTAAGAGTTGAAGGTATAGTGAACTGGTATTTGATCGAGTGTCGTCTTTGTGTCCCGCGGCAGCGACTAGTTCTAGCTCCTGTAGCAAGATACTAGCTTTAATAGCAAGCTCATTGCTAAGTCCTTGTGTCTGCAACCTCTCTGCTTCAGGTACCAAAGCGGACAGCTTGAGCAGGAGAAGGCAACAGAAAGTATTCTTTGCCCAAACAAAGTCCATTGCATACCGGATACTCTTGAGATATATCCTTGGTTCTTGGATGACGATGTCAAGATGTTGCTGAAGCGAAGCTTTGGTCATTGACAAGATGTTCTTCTGGATGGGCGACATGACGTTGACGTTCTCTACGCCTGCAGCCCTCACGGCACGGCAAAGAGCCATGTTATCAGCCCAGCAACGCTGAACAGAAAGGTTAGGCACAAACCAAGGCATCGAGTCGTGATGCGGCTGCGAGATACGTATCCAGTCCTGGAACCAGACATCGATGTCGAGTTTGGCATCTTTCACAAGATCGAGGATCTCTTCGTCACTCAGATGGGAGCCCTGGGGCAGAGATGCATATATCTTTGCACGAAGAACATTCAGCTCGACCTGAGCAAAGAGATAATGATCCATCCCGGTTGCGAGTGGACTTTGCAGGAGGACTCTGCATCTGCGTGAAGCACCTCGAAACTTAAACGTTGGCATTCCACCGGCATCCACGTGTAAAATGTAGCTCATCACCAACAAATGCAGCCATACTCTAGTTTTGCGCATGCGTGTAGTGTTGTCGTTGTAGGTAGCTTGGTCACTATTATCCATCTGCATTTCTCCCAAGACGGATTCCGCAATGAGTGTATCGTACGCTTCAGGGAATCCAAGATCCAAGGCCATGCGCGTTGCAATTGCAATCAGAAGTGCCCTCTCTCCTGCATAGCAAGCTTGGACGAGGATTGCCTGTACCGTCTCAAGGCTTCCCATCAACGGATTGACGATAGCGGCATTGAGCATGCGTTGAGTCTGGAGCGCAAGAGCTCGCCATCTCGAGCTTGTGCCGTTGAGTACACGGCATCCAACTGAACATATTGTGATAAATAGCAAAGCACTGTTATTACGTATAGCTTCAATTGTGTCAAACCGCTGGTCAAAGATAGGGACATAGCGGTCACAGCCAGAGAAGAAGGCGTTGAAGTACAGCCGCGCTTCGTCATCCTTCATCTCAATCCCGAGTTCGGCTGTTGTCGGGGCTATTGTATCGGTCTCGAAGGCTGACCTCGATTTTCCCTGTGATCTGGTAAGGAATGTAGCCGTGTCTGGTGAGCTGGTGCTGGTCGATGCCACGGGTTGCGAAGGGACTCTTGCGGGTGCAGATGTGTATACACCATGAGCCGAAATGTCCGTACCACTCGCTGTCATGAATGGCGGCTGATGCTCTGTTGGGTAGGCAGTAGGTGAACATTCCATCATGGAGGACTGATTTGACTGCAGCCGCGATTTGAGAAACTCAATCTCTCTCTGGAGCGCTTCGATCTTGCTGTGACGACGAAATTAGAAATGTTGATGTCAGCGGTGACAAGGAAGCCAAACAGTTCATGGTCGTCTTTTGGTCTCTCGACAAATTGGCATGTCTTTTGTAGTTGACAGCACCTATGTTGCCCATCAGTACTGTGAGTCCACAGCCCTCCATATAATATACACACCGAGAACATGGTCGCGAGCCATTGCATTTGACCTAATCAAGGTGTAAGCTGCGTATGTCTAGACAGTTACTCGAATGCCTACTGACTTTGCTCTGGCGACAAGCTATGCATGCTTTCTTGAAGACGTATGTTAGCTTCTTTATACATGCACGCAATAATTTGATGTCGAGGTTCGTTCATCTCAAAAGCAAGGCGGATATACCGGTAATCTTTTCTTACGGATACGTGAGGATGGAGCCGTTTGTGGAGTTCCCCCTTCTGAAGGTTGATGAATTTGTGACATGCTGATCTCGATTCATCTTAATATGTGAGCCTAAACTGGTCTGAATGCCGAAACGCGCTTCTCATGATGTTCTCTCTGTCTGTCTCTGGCGAATCATGTTTGCGCGGGGAAATCCAGAAACAAAGTCATGTCTTGACGCCTCAGGCAGGAACGTCGTTTCTCAGCTGCTGATAGGTCTGGAAGACATGTATGTGGAGCTTGATCTCTTGGTCCTCTACATAACGATTTTGATATCAGTTGTTTAATGTCTAAATGAAAACTATCGAATACTTATTAGCGTGGAAGAACTGGCTCAAAATCATTCAAAGGTCAATCGGGCTATATGATCTTCAGAAATAATGCCGTTGCTGGCTGTCGGAGTGGACTTTTTACCCCGTGGGGATTCTCGGCAACGAAATCGGACTTTTTGATGTTTCTCCGACTCAAGCGAGAGGGGTTTAGTACTGAAACAGGTCACGCGGCAGCGCAGAACCGGACTTGGGCAGGATTCTCCGGCAATGGCGTCGGACAAAATGAGGCAGATCCGATCTTGGCTTCTTTTCGGTAGATATTTGTTGTAAATGAGGCGATACTTGCATCCCGAGCCCGGTAATGAATACCTGTTGCGTCAAGTTAAAAAGAGGAACACCCCCTTCCCTAAAAGATTCTGTTCTCAATCGTTAACTATTGAGTTTGCACATCAGAACTCGATCATTACTTCATCATGCCTCAACGTGAACGCATTCCTGCTTCGTGGACTGTCGATGCGGCTGGCAAAGACAGCACCAAGCCGTCTGTCCACTTACGTTGCAACGATGCCACTCTACCCTTTGAGTTCAACTTTGAAGCCGTTCGTCCCAACGTCTTCAGAACTACCTTCACATCCGCTACCCATCCTCTACCGCCTCGCCCCAGTGTCCCTCGTGCTGAGACGAAGCTCGATGGTACTCAGCCAAAAGTCACGTCGACTGACAAGGGTACCAAGATCCAGATTGGGGATGTGATCGCCAATGTCGACTACGCTGGAGAGACCCCTCTTCTCTCTGTAGGCTTCGATGGCCAGCCACCAATTCTCCAAGATATTGACAACAGATCTTATGTCGTCAATGGCGATGGCGTCGCCCACTACACTCAGTATAACCGCAAGACGTTCCATGTCGGCCTTGGAGAAAAGGCTGCACCAATGGACCTCTCTGGTCGCCGCTTCCAAATGTCAGCAACCGACAGCTTTGGATATGACGCCCATCGAACTGATCCTCTCTACAAGAACATCCCCCTCTTGATCAATGCTACACCTCAAGGATGCGTGGCCATGTTCTCCACCAGTCATACCCGAGGAGAATACTCCATCGGCTCCGAGATGGATGGTATGTGGGGATTCTACAAGGTCTATCGTCAGGACTTTGGAGGTCTGGAAGAGTATATCATTACCGGAAAGACTCTCAAGGAAGTTGTTCAGACCTACGCTGATCTCGCCGGTTATCCTCTTCTTGTTCCTCGCTGGGCCTTTGGTTACCTCTCTGGAGGCATGAAGTATACCATGCTTGATGACCCCCCTGCTGGTGAAGCCTTGATCGAGTTGGCGCACAAGATGAAGGAGCACGACATTCCCTGCTCGGCTTACCAGATGTCATCTGGATACACCGTGGCCGAGCAGCACCCCAAGAACCGACACGTTTTCACCTGGAATCGCCACCGCTTCCCCGATCCTGAGGATTGGATCAAGGAGTTCCATAAGCTGGGTATGCGTTGTATCGCCAACGTCAAGCCATATCTCGTTTCCAGTCATCCCGAGTACCAGAAGCTCAAGGATGCTGGCGGTCTTTTCCTTGATCCTCACACCAAGGAACCAGCTGTCACCAAGCTTTGGAGTGCTGGAGGAGGTGAGAGAGCCAACGGTGGTCATATTGACTTCACTTCCGAGGCCGGCTACAACTGGTGGTATAATGGAATCAAGAAGCTCGCAGAAGAGGGTATCGACTGCATGTGGAACGACAACAACGAGTACACTATCCCCGATGACGAATGGGAGTGCGCTCTCAACGTCAACAAGGATGTACTCGAGGTTCCTGAAGGGCTTGAGAAGCGACCTCAGGTCGGCCTTTGGGGTCGCAGTCTACATACTGAGCTCAACGGCAAGGCATCTCATGATGCTCTTCTCGCTGTCAACCCAGACTCGCGTCCTTTCGTTCTCACTCGCAGTGCTACAGCCGGTACTATGCGCTACGCCTGTAGCTCTTGGAGTGGCGACAACACTACTAGCTGGGATAGCATGAGAGGTTCGACTGCTCTCGGTCTCAACGCTGGGCTCTCCCTCATGCATTGTTACGGACATGACATTGGTGGCTTCGAGGGTCCTCAACCTGACCCTGAACTTCTCCTTCGATGGGTCCAGCTTGGTATCTACTCTCCTCGATTCGCCATCAACTGCTTCAAGACAGGCGAAGACAACTCAATCGGTGAGGTCATTGAGCCCTGGATGCACCCATCCATCACCCATCTCGTGCGCAAGACCATCAAACGTCGCTATGCATTGATTCCTTATATTTACTCTCTGTCTCTTGAGGGCCACCAGACTGCTTCGCCACCTCAGAGATGGATCGGTTGGGGCTACGAGTCTGACCCTGAAGTCTGGAAGCTTCTTGACGGAGAGAATCAGTATTGGTTCGGTGACTCCATGCTCGTCGGTGGTGTCTTCGAGGCTGGAGCAAGCAAGGTCAAGTTCTACCTTCCCAAGGCCTCAGATGATGATGAAGGATACCTGAACCTCAATGCACCATACCAGTATCTTGAGGCTGGTCAATGGGTTGACCTTGACGTTGAGTGGCATGGTGCCGGCATTCCCGTTCTCGGCAAGGTTGGCCGTGCCGTTGCTGTTGGTCGAGATGTTCAAGTTCTCTCTCCCGGTGAGAAGGAGAACGTAGCAAACCTCCCTCTTGATGACTACCGAGGCGTGGAGATTTTCCCTCCTCAGAAGGCATCTCGTGATAGCAAGTGGCACGAGACGACGTGGTATGAAGATGATGGTACCTCTGTATCAACCAAGAACAAGATCTCTTCTTACACTATTGCTTACTCGGCTACCGAGTCTGAGATCAAGGTCAAGTTCTCCAAGGATGAGAGCTCCGGTTTCCAAGCCCCCTGGAAGTCGCTAGTTGTCATCTTGCCTTTTGGAGACTTGAGAAAGGTTGTTAGTCAGGATAAGGAAGTCGTGGACTTGGGCCTGAGCGCTGAGGGTAAGAAGCAATATGAGCTGAAGTAGAGTTTTGGAGGCAATAGGACAGTCTGTTGGAGATATAAAAGCTAGTAATAATTAACATCAGTGTACATAAATAGTTCGTTGGATGAATTTAAGTTAAAACTCCACATTGTTTTGCTGTAACATGACCTGTCTAGAAATACTACTCGGCTTTGATGCAGAAGATGTCAAGTTACCGCATATTGTTTTATAGATCCCAAGGCCAGCACGAGGCTCGCGAAACCACCGAGACTCACTCACGTATCGTCCCATCTGTAAAGTTCAAGCCACTCTGCAACAGACCAGGGCTATTCTGGAGGACTAACCACCATTGACATAGTGCTGATCTGTGCGGGGTAGGAGCACCAGAGATCTTCGACAGAGACATCGGGGTTGGCGCCTTAAGATCCTCCGTGAAGTCGCAGTTCTTCCGAAGTAATGCAAACCCTCCACCGCCAATGGCTATCTACCATACTAATAATAACTTATGTAATTTTACTGCATAATGCCACTTGATAGATAGACTTTGATAAATCGCGATTTGTGTAAATTGCCTTCTGTAAGCTTTTATATTATATCGTTCGTCTTGGGATTCATAAAAGAACAATTTTCGACATATTAATCCAGCCTACCTTCAATGATGAATTAATGCTCTAGCTAAGCCTCGTTGGCTATATCTACTTGAAGCACCCCGCAAATTTGATGAGGTTGAGGTATTCCACATAAAAAACAAACATGGGAGAATTTGTAATGTGTCACGAGTAGCCTCGGTAGGTCTCCAAGCACTGATGTTTCCCCTCATCGCAATGTTACCCCGGGTCCACGTCCGCAATCAAGCTACCGTGACCTATTTCGCTCTGTTATCAGACATAGCCCTTACATACATGCCAAACCGCCCATAATAGCAATCCCCAGAAGAAGGATTGCTTGTATCAGATCGTACTTGGTCGTTGCTTCTTAGAAGCTTTTCCATTTCGCCTCGGGATGATGGTATCATGTGATTCTGGTTAAGAAGAACTGGGGCGATCGGAGTAACTATACTACCCCATAAATCGGAGCAACTACAATACCGCACAGATCGGGGTAACTACATTACCCCACAAATCGGAGCCCGCTTCCGCCCAGCTCGGCACTTATAAAAGTGAAGCTGCTGCACTTACTGATACTCACCACATAGTTTCCAGGAAACCACAGCGTACCCAGTTTCATTCAGCATGGCGTGCTCAAATTGGTTGCTCTATGGAGCACTGCTCACTGGTCTCGCCCTTTTTCATCTCATCAGGTTAACATTTCGAGCTGGCCTCCGAAATATCCCTGGGCCATGCCTCGCTAGATACACAGCCCTGTATCGGCTAAGTTTAGTTTATAAAGGCGATTCCCCTCGGCAGTATCAACTGTTGCACGAAAGATATGGCCCTATTGTGCGCACAGGACCAAACCATGTCTCTATCTCGGATCCCGCTATGATACCCGTTATATACGGCATAGGAAAGAATTTTCAAAAGGTAGACGCCGCCTTTCTATTATTGAACAAATCACTGATATAGATCAAGACCCCTTTTTACACAACAATGTCCTTGATGTACCAAGGGCGACGAATGGACAGCATGTTCACGGAACGGAACCCTAACGTCCACAAGGCCTTGAAAGGCTCAGTGGCGCAGATATTCTCCATGACAAATATGCGTAATTTCGAGGTGTATGCCGACGAATGTGGCGCCATCTTCTTGGATGCGATGCGCGATCTCGAAGGGCAGAGGTTAGACCTGGCACACTGGCTACAATGGTATGCCTTTGATGTTATCGGGAGCATCACGTTTCAACGACGATTCGGGTTCCTGGAGAGGAGGCATGATGTCGACGAAATGATCAGCAAGATCAACCACGGCCTCGAGCTTGTCAAGGTCATTGGGCAGTCCGAATGGTTGGTTGCACTTTTCGACAAATTATATGCCAATTCCTGGATCAGGGAAAACTACTGGCCTGACACAATGGATAAGTTCTTGAAAGTAAGACTTTCTTCTCATTCTCCAAGGTGTTTCCCACGCGGTGCTCACGTCCAAACTCTTCAAGATTACCGAGAAAGAACTGGATAAATACGATCGAAGTCCAAAAGAACCTTCCAGGACAGATTTTCTGTCCCTGCTAAGAGATAAACAAGACAAAACCGGCAAGATAACCCACAGAGACATGATAAATCATCTCTCGAACAATCTGTGCGTACTTATGCGTCGCCATTGTTATATTCCCACAGCTAACCTCGACACAGTCTCGCTGGGAGTGATACCACAGGTATATCCCTGCGTGCTGTAGTTTATTTCGTCATAAAAACTCCGCAGGTCTACGAGAAACTACAAAGAGAGATTGATGAGGCTGATCAGGCCGGTCACCTCTCAGAGTACGTGACATATCAAGAGTCGTTGAAACTGCCATACTTGTAAGTCCACCAATTGAATGCCCATTGCAACAGCGAATACTGACGAACTCAATAGCCAAGCTACATTGAAGGAGGCCATGCGAATGCACCCTGCTGTAGGATTTCCCTTGGAGAGATATGTACCTGATGGAGGTGCAGAAGTCTGTGGCTACAGTCTTCCAGCTGGCACTAACATCAGCACTTCCGCGCCATTGGTGCATGTGGACAAAGGCGTCTTTGGCCACGACGCCGGGGTCTTTCGACCTGAGAGATGGCTGGAGGCTTCGCCAGAGCAGTTGAGTCTCATGGATCGCACCTTTATTGCGGTACGTAATCTAACGTCTCACGGACAAACAACTAACTTAAAGTCTTCCCTCGAAGTTTGGACACGGTTCTCGAACTTGCATCGGTAAAAATATATCCCTCATGGAGATGGGCAAGTTAATCCCACAGCTCTTCCGTCATTTCGATATTGAGTGGGCTTCAGAGCAGTCAGAGTGGCATACACATGCCGCCTGGTTTTGGAAGCAGTCAGAATTATTTGTAAGGCTCAAGAGGCGGCAATTAAAAGAAATCTGCGTGATGACCGAGCGAGAAATCTAGGAATTGGGTTACTGGTAGAGGAAGTGCAAGCCACCAGAATATGCTTTACACAGATAACACAGGTAATTGTAACACGGCTATTCTCCTTAGGAAGCTTCCGCGATGACGGTAAGGAACGTGGGTCTACAAGCTGCTTGAAGCTTGGTAGCACGTCGTTACCCAGGTCTGGCTTTGCTAATAACTAGGTTGCATATCCCTGTAGGTAGTAAACATCAGGACACTATTACATAACTTTGGCATCGGGTACAGAAGGTCGATGTCAGCCAATGTGCCATCAGCAGCCAGTAATGAATATAAAAGTATTCTAAATCTACAACGACGAGACCATTAGACCAATTGGATTTACCATACTATCATGAGCCCAGTCAGCAGCAGCAAACCTTAGTTGATAATAAGTTCCGCTTGACGCGTATAGAGGCGCAGAAGAATACATATTACTCCAAGAAGCATCGGTAGTCGTGCAACGAATTCCAAATGCATAACTGCCTTTAAAGAGCGGAAGAATAAAATCGAAGTTCAATCCAAAACGTCGAAGGCGAAGTAGTACTAGCAAAGGGAGGTTAAAACCTTTTATGCTTATTTTCTCCTTTGTTTAAAGGCGCCAGTGCGGCAAGACCGTTCTAAAACTAATAGTCTCTTGTAGTTTCTTGTAGCTGAAGATTTAGCGCAATAAGCCTTAGCGCTATTGAATACCACTCTGGCAGTAATTTTAAAAGAACTGAACGTGGTACTAAGCAGCTCGAGGTTTCTCTATGAATTAAAATTAAATAGCCTGCCTTCTTAATTATGTCGCATAGACCATTTTTGTTCTGAGCTCGATATCCTCAGACCCCAAGCGATGAATTATGTAAATACCTAAAAGAGATCGGAGGGCACGACAAAGGCCTTTCTACCGCCCTGTGCAGAGGGCAAAAAGCAATTTGAGCTGAAGTAGAGGCTTGGTGAGTAACAAGACATATAAATTTTCTAAGTATTTTAAAGGCAAGTTTTTGCAAGATTGTTATCTAGAAAGGATCTAAATAATAATAGAAATAAATACAGGCTCTGGCAGGATTCTTACTGTTGCCTACTAATTATATTCTTAGCAGCATCTGCAAGCAGTATCCGGAAAATATCCATGGTTGCAAGTATAACTACGCAATCCCTTGTAACCGTCCCCGAGACCTGAAGCAGGGCATCCCTCACGGCCATTCGAAGCTGGGGGTGATACAGCTGTTCCATACCTGGTACATTTGCACTGAGCTGGGAGGGCAGTAGTTATAGGCACAAGTGAATTGGCAGAGACCAAGATAGTTACCACTTTGGCCGTCTGCTACATCACCCTCGACACAAGCCTTTCCGTTTCCTGCGTCAGTCACCGTGGGCTAGTTATTTCCTTGTGTCGGAGAGGCATGGTTGGTTGCGAGAGAAGGCTTAGGCTGGCAAGTTGTGACGTGCAGACCGACAGTCAAAGACGCGAGACCACTGCTGTCTAGAGGGTCAGAAAAGCCGGCGGCAACAGTACCAACATAGGCATTAAAGTTGTACAAGCCACAGGGGCAGACAGCGGTGATGTCCATAAGTGAGGTATCAGACAAGACGTTGGTGCTGCCACGCTTGAGAGTGAATGTCTGCTTGCCGAGGCCAGCATCGACCTTAATAAGAGTAGCTCCAGCAGGGACCTCTTTCGTAACAGTGTTGCTTCCTGATTCGATGACCACTGTTCCAGCAGACTGGAGCAGACTCACAACGTAGACAGTGTCTTCCATTGATTGCCATCCATCCGGGCGACCTTGGAAGTAATTCTCATTGGGCTTAGGTGGCGCTCTGCCAGAGGTCGTATCGGTAGCATCGCAGTTGAGACCCTTCAGATTACGGCGATACCAGTAAATAATCTGATCCTTTTCAATGTACTTGGCCACGTTGGTGTCTTTGTTCTTATATGCGGCGATAAAGGGTTTAGAGAGGTCAAGCCAACCGTTGTGAGGCATATCGTTGGACCATTTGGATGCTCCATCGTCGGTGTGTTTGTTTTTGAGGGGTCCGACATAGTGAGACTCGCCATAATCGTTCCAGGTAAGGATTTCGACCATGGGGAAACCCTTTTGAAGAACCTCATTCCAGCGGTCGAAGATGAGTGAGCCGCTGGGGAAGACCCAGTTCTGATACTGTCAGTCTTTTGACCATTCTTTTTCCATGATAAAAGAGAACTAACCTTTGACCAGTCGACCTCAGGACCATAGTGAGTAAAGAACCAGGGCGAGATAGCTAGTTATGAGTTAGTCATCGACACTAGTATATAGAGGAGGGATACTTACGAGCCATGTACTTTTTGTTTCCAAGCCAGTTCGTGTAACTCTTATCACCATCAGCAACACTGACACTCTTACCATCCTTGGGGGCCTTGTTATCACCATCATTTGGCCAGCCCATCCAGTTGAGAGCGCCATCGATACCATTCGTAGAGCCTCCCCAAGGAGTAAAATTGGGGACGAAGAAGATATTAGAGCCAGAAGCACTTCTCACAACGTTGGCATCGAGGTTATCTCCTGCAAAACTGGACACAAAAACTCTGTTGTCGATGCGTAGCTGACCTGGGCGGTCGGCATACTTCTTGACCTTCTGGCCGACAGCGGCTGCATCGCCAATTGACCAGAAATGAAAGTCGAATGAGATAAAAACCTTCATGCCATTACGATTGGCAGAGTCATACGCGTAATCGAGCTGCGCATCCGTGTAATCGTCGGTGCCGATGTTGAGGGCAAAGGCGTCGATGCCAGCGGCCTTTGCACGCTTCATATCGTCGTCATAATCGGCAGAGTTTTGTCTGTTGCCAACAATCCCAATCTCATGATGTTAATTGAGTATGGAAGTGAGGAGTAGATATGCATACCATGAAATGAGCGAATACCAGACGATCGCTCGAGGAGGCTCTTTCAGCAAGCGATCGACTGTCAAGAGCAGCACCTCTACAAGCCGTAGCAGCGAAGGCTGCGAGGCCAAGGCCTTGGAATAGGCGAGAAACGAGGACCATGGTGAACTATGTTTGACAACCAAACTGTTGGTTCGTCAGTGAACGTGAGGGATTAAGAAACAGAGTCTGCTGCTTTTATGAGCATTTTTAAGCCTGAATGAACAACCCAGATTACACGGAATGCGCATATGTAGGCCATGCAGGGAAGGAGATTGCAACACCATGGTCAGGAGGATCCATAAAGGTGCAGTCGGCTGACAGTGTGTTTCATGGCTTACTAGTGGGTTTGACAAATATTAACATGCGCCCAGCTGCATCATATAAGCCACAATCAGAATATATAAACAAACTAAAAGAACGACAATAAGTCTATATTTTACTACTGACTTTACTCCTGAAGCTCTATGTCGAAGAGTTATCAGGTAAGTGCTAAGAGCGGTCTCTAATCCAACCATGCATGCCTATGGGCCGCAATCCAGTATAAATACGAAGATAACAGGGTTCTGAAGGATTCGCAAGCTCCACACTATCAGGCCATAATGTGAAGTCGGTTGTTATTTTGCCCAAATTCACGGCAATCTGGCATCAGTATTTAACCACTATATACAAGTTCCCAAGAAATGGCACATAGGATGCTAGTCAACATGACTGGGGATGCATTGGTCCATATCTCCGGCTATCAGCAAGCTCTCGGATAAACGTGCGTGGTGTCGACTTAACTGGAAGTGGCTATAATTATTGTTCTGGCAAACACGCTGGCATGATAGCTGTTGCCCTCGCCATCGATACCAATACCCAAGACTACCAACTATCTGGAAAATCCCATGCAACTCCGTGCCAAACAAGTGGTCGAAGGCCTTTACCCTTCATATAGGCTATGGAATCCTATCAGCAACGAGCTTCCTCTCCTAGACGGATGCATGAGGTAATGCCAAGGCACCTGGAGTGCCATCTTGGACTAGCATTGAGCTCTGCACAAGTGCCTTGTTTTAAGTTAGCCAAGTTCAGTCACTCGTATGTTCCTGAGTCGTTATTAGATCCTTTTTAAGCCTTATGTTTAAGAAGGATTTGCAGATCTCGCGAATTGACCAATCACGACAGCAGAATTGGGTAAATTTGTCTCAGGTTGTCGATCCTGTGTGATCCTTCGCATATCTGGATCCACAGCCCCATCTCAGCTTGTTGAGGATGCAAGAAATGATGTCATGCAATGGCCAGGCAGATGCATACTGCTCATTTACTTTAAGAAAGGCAGGGGGTCTTCCATAGACTTACGTTCACATCAAGACTTAACTAAAGAACATAAGGCAGTACTTCTCATTTTAATCCAACAACCTATCAACACTCAATATGGAGGTACATTACCAAAAGGATACAAGCTCTCTGCTTACTTTTGTAGTTCTCCACTGTTCTTTATGCCATCATTCCTCTGGTCTATGCATGCAATGGCCCTCGGGAAGTTGGTCAAACCCCAATTGTCTAGGTGGTACATACACGGACTGCGCGGCTGAGAAACAATCTCTATGCACTCTCGAGTGCTTCAATCAGCCACCAGGACAATGCACTACTGGTTGCACAACGCGGGCCCAACAAGAGTGTCAGAGAGACTGTATGGCTATAAACAACTGTGACGACTGTATCGAGCACCTCTTGATCATGGGCGGAGCAGAGTCAGCTGCACTGGAAGCTTGCTCGCAGCCAGGTATGCATCCAATCAAAAGCCCCATGACGAGACCCCGGCCAGACCGAGCTAATGTAACTATAGGAGACTCTTACTACTGCAACTGTGATTGATCTGTAGCTTACTTGAGCGCTATATTTAATAAGGTATATGTATTATAATTCTAGAGGGCCTCAATGGAAGATGGTAGCAGCATGTATTGCATCTTCATTTAAGATGGAGACGGGGCATTACACAGCAGAAAGTTAAGTGGAACAAGACTAAGGGGACGTGGGAAGAGATATTTAGAGGTTTGCTTCCCAAATAAACTAGAATACGACATTATTGATCTATTTGCCTTCCTTCAAGTAGCCAAAAGACAGGGAGGGACGGATGAACCCAGCCTCCTCGGGAAACTCACCGTAGTCCCAGACGGTGTAGAAACTCTTCAAGAACCGAGCGCCAAGTAAGGCGTATCCCTCAGACCCAGAATCGATCGGTGGCCAGCAAGCATCGTCTCTGTTGGCAAATCCAGGAAGAGCCAGTTGATCACCAGTGACGTTGAGGAACTTGCTGTCGTCGTAGTAGCCAACCTCAAAGGCAATAGACCAGTCCTTGGTGAATTCGCTGCACAAAGGAATGTGCTCGCCTTTGAGAATTGCAGTATAGTTCATGCCGATGGATTCGTAAATGTCCTCGATCTTGGACTCGGGGACGGTGATACCAGAGGCTCCAGTATCAAAGACAACCGAAACATCAATGTCAACCTTGGACTTGGTCGCAGAGCAGTTCTTTCCCTTTCGTGAGCCGGTAGTGCTGTGAAGAACGGATCGCCAGACGTCGTAGTCGTTGAGGTTGGTGTTGATCGGGATCTCGATCAAGTCGCCCTTGATGTACTCCTTCTCCTTAGACCCTCCCAGGGTGAGAAGACCCTTTCCTGGCTTGCCGTTGGTGTCGTCACCATCTTCTTTCGAATAGTAAATCCCGAATCGAGGTTCGTCCACCTTCTTCTCCGCCATAAGAGTCTCGAAAACGGGTGTAGCGCCGCCATCAGCGATACTACCAAAGGCCAGGCCCATGAAGCCGGCAGCGGCCAGCGCAGACCAGTTGCTCTCGTTGGCTGCGATAAACTTGGACTGCCAAGTTACGCCATCTGCCTCGAAGCGCTCCTCCACGGTCGGGCCGACAACTTTTCCTCCGAGATAGTCTATGGAAGCGTCCTCTCCTGTGTAGTTGCCAGTAGAAGATGCGGTGAAGTTGTATCCGACTCGGCCCTCTCTGGAATGAGGACACTCCGTGGCGCACTCGCTGTCGATCATCCAAGTTGAGGCACTCCCAGTATCGAAGAGAAGGAGGAAGTCTTGCTCAGGCTTTCCGACGCCAACCTGGACCATTTTCTATCAAAGTCAGTTTTCGTCTGTGGAACATAATCTGATCAACATACGTAGCCCTCCTGAATGACTATGGGCATGTCCAAAACGGCAGCTGAGGCAGCGCCGAGAAGGGTCGAGGTGGCTAAAACGGCCGAAGCGAAACGAGTGACAGAACCCATCTTTGGTTGTATGAGGTCAATGACGAGGTCGAGGTAGTGCGAAAGGGGCGGGATAGGCCATTAACAAATTGTAGGTTGCTGCGATGTCTTATAGGCAGAATGCACCATGTGACGTATTGCGCACAGAACGAGATTAAGTGGCTAGTGACTCCATAAACACGAACTAATCTCGGTTGTTGTAGCTATTATTAGGATGAGCAAAGCTAAAGTACGGCATTTATGTCCTTAACATCCCTTGCATAGCTTCAAGTTATGCACTTCACAATCTGCATAGATCCAAGCCTCATCAAATAGTTCGAATCATCCCCATCTCTCAATTACCTTATCGCAGCGAAAGTCCCGATCGGCAGCCTCTCATTCCAATTCGAGCGCAGACAATTGACGAATGAAACCCCGATGCATGAGACCAAAAGCCGCATGCCAAAAGAACCAGAGCCAACATCCAAGAGATACAGAGTACTAAATAGATGAATTCTCTAACTGTTGTGATGACCTTACCGATATTTGCATCATTTGAGAGGAGACCGAATGTGCGGTGTGCATGATCTTTGTGAGACATGCTAATAAACTTAGTGCTCGTGCAGTCTTGGCTTGATACGAGAAATCTCGGTTTTTTAGTGGACAGGATTACGCTGTAGGCGGAGATACCGAGGTATGGACCCATACTTTATTAGTGGCTTCAGCTTCAGGGTAGCAATGTCTATATATCTGGAAGTCTGGTAAACATATCGTACTCAATCTAATATGCTTTCTCACACTCTTTCAATTGTTAGACGTGTATCAGAGACACTTGCATCGTGAATCAAGTGACCGTATTGCTTGAAAAAAGACTGACTAGCAAATTGGCGCATGTATAGAATGCCGATTAACTATTCGCATAAAAGCAAGGTATGTTCGTTGCGAGATGAACGCGATTGTATAAGCAAGCACAATCTTCAATCTGACGATACATTCTTTCTTACAGACTGAGCAACAGAGATGCAGACATACCCTTGCCTTTTACTGATACAACCTATGCGAGATATCTACGAGTTGCTCCAAGAAGCAATTGATGTTCGATATAGTGTTTGAACTTCAACTTCACGTGATCTAAGACATACGTCACAATTGCGCATACTGTACTTTGCTACCCGTCTAAACGTTTACCCTAAGTTCAAGAGGTTACGCGTATTTGTGTGCTGAGAATCGTGCAAAGACAGCCTGAGAAAAAACGTGATTTGGAAACCGGCTTAAATGCCGAAGATAAAATTTAAGGAAGATGCATAAACCTGTTATGATTGGTGGGATCCAAGCATCTCCGTCCAATGCTAAAAGTGTCCAATCAATAGCCGACATTAGTCTCGGCAATGGCAGCGAGCATACTTGTTCTAGAAAGGTTCGAAACCTACTTCTCAGTGGCTCTAACTGTCTTTGGACTACCACTTCGTCTGAATAATCATGACAAACAGTGAGAATTTGCAAGCCGACAGGGATGTGACCTGTCAAACTTGGCCCCAAGACGGACATGACGAGTGTTTCACGGCAAACCCGGATCACCTGACTAATGTGGACACTCTATCTTATCAAGAATTAGCTTGGAATATGGAGTCAAATCGGCGAACTATGAGGATCTTAACTCATCGTAGCATGAATCAGCTACTATGGCACCCACCATCTGCCCGGCGTTATTGCGTAGACAGTCTAGTCTTCGGCCTTGGTTAACGGAAATGCCTTGGTTTGCTCCATCGATGAAACCTCATGAGCTAAGGGTCTTGAAATCTTACAATGGGGCGACAAGATCGGGTTTTCAACAGCCAACTTCTTAAACAACCAGATTCTCTCACCATCGATTGACATTCCCATGCTAGTCATTATCAATCTCTAGAGTGGATCGTCATTTCCAAGGCTCATCATGCGATTCTTATCTCTTTCGGGCGTGTCTGCCCTTACCTTGGCCGCTCTCACGGCACCGGCCTCATGCAAGCCCGCCGATTCTACCTACGATTACATTGTTGTTGGCGGTGGCCCTGCTGGCCTGATCACAGCTGAGCGACTCTCAGAAGCCAACAAGAAGGTACTGCTTCTCGAGCGTGGACACGGCCCAACCGTCGCAACCGGATCCAATCACACTCTATCTTGGGACTCCTCCCTTACCCCAATCGACGTTCCTGGTCTCTCTTCTGCTGTTGGTGGACTTGATCTATGGAACGAGTATATGTGTGATGATACTGCTGCATTGGCCGCTTGTGTTCTCGGTGGCGGTGTTACTGTTAACTACATGGTCTTTGTGCATCCTCCTGCTCGCGACTTTGACGACAAGTGGCCCAAGGGTTGGAAATGGAACGATGTTGCACCGGCCGCCGACAGACTATATGCTCGCAATCAAGGCACTCTAGTCCCCTCCAAGAACAATGAGCGATACGACCAAGGACTCTACAACACTCTGTCTGGCTTCTTCGATAAGCTGGGCTGGAAGTCGGTTGACATGATCAAGCAGCCCAACGAGAAGCACGAGGTTTACAGCTGGCCATCTTGGAATGTTAAGAATGCCCTGCGAGCTGGGCCTGTCAGGACTTATCTCCCCCTTGCCCAGAAGCGAAATAACTTCACTCTTCGCATGGGTTCCAAGGTCATTCGCGTTGTCCGATCTGGCTCACGAGCTACTGGCGTCGAGGTTGAAACTGCTGCCGGCAACAAGGAGATTGTCAACCTTTCCAAGAACGGTCGCGTTGTCCTTTCTGCTGGCGCCCTCACAACTCCTCGCCTGCTGTTTAACTCGGGCATTGGCCCCAAGAAGCAGATCCTGACTGCTAAGAAGACTGGTGTTACTCTTCCTGCTGAGAGAGACTGGATCAGCCTTCCTGTCGGAGAGAACCTCATGGACCATCCCATCTTCACCTTCACTGTCAAGACGGGTGGTGCTTGGGGCATGCTTGACACTGACAGTGTCTTGAACGGCACTGATACCAAGAACATCGATCTATATGAGGAGAAGTCCTCTGGAATCCTGACTCAAGGCCGCCATCGCATGATCTTCTTCAGCTCCAACAAGGGTTCCGATGGTGTCACTCGATACTTCCAAGGATCGTGTGCTGCTGGAGGTGATGGTATCGCTTCTATCAAGGTCTACATGACTCATGGTCTGACCTCGACTGGTGTTCTGGGTATGACTGAGGAGGGCAAGACTGTAATTGAGAAGTCTCCTTACCTGCAAACAGATGGAGATGTCGACGCTGCGAAGGCTTTCGTTCAGGATATGGTTGAGAAGATCACCGATTCTTCATCTGGATTTGTTCTCCAGAAGGAGACCAACACCACAGCTATCATCAAGGCTGTTACCAGCGGGAACCACTATGCTGGTACTACCAAGATGGGTACTGATGATGGGCGCAAGGGAGGCTCTTCCGTTGTTGACACCAACGCCAAGGTATATGGCATGGACAACCTTGTAAGTGTAGCTTGTCTCTTTCTTTCAATCTATTCACTAATCATTTCCAGTTTGTCTCTGATGCCGGCATCCACCCTGACCTTCCTACCGGCAATATCCAGACTATTGTCATGGTTGCCGCCGAAGCTGCAGTTGCCAAGATCCTTGCTTATTAAAGAACCTTCGCTTTATAAAGGGTAGAAGGGGGACCATGGGAAATACATAAAGTAGTACTAGCGGAACATATTAGAGATAATTTTATGGTTTAAAATACTGTAATAAGTGCGCTGTAGCATCTAAGTAAATGGTCTCAGACACTTTTAACCGCCTCGATGCAGACCTTGCCGAAACGCTTCATGCTCTCCAAGTATTCGAAAGCATCCCTGGCTTCTTCGAGGCTGAAAACCCGCCCATCACTGGCTTAATATTGTTAGCTTCGATTGCACGATTCATCTCCTCAAATTGCACGCGAGGGCCCACGTGTAGTGCAGAACCTGAAAAACATGTCCATAAGAACTGGCTGCTCTTCAGGGCGAGTACCAGCTCGTACTCCAACGACAGAGATAAGTCCGTCCATCTTCACGGCAACCAGAGACTATCAAGTTCCAGCACGTTAGCAGTAGCATATCAAAAGCATGGGAGTCCCTTCTATACCTGTTTCAGAGTCGCACCGCCTCCGATTTCGACCACGACGTCAACTCCCTCCTCTCCTGGCGTAAGAGCCTGAGCTTGAGCACCCCAGTTCTCAACTTCGCGATAGTTAATGACATGGTCAGCCCCCATTTCTTGAAGCTTTTTGGCTTTTTCGACGTTCTTCGCCGTGACTGTAAGATTGTCCAAGCTGAACAGCTTACTAGAGAGAAACTCGACAAACTGCAAGTTATGGATGTCCACTCTCCTGAGGAATTCCCTCGTGGTCATCTTCAGCGGGCAGTCAATCTTCCACTCAACGACCTAAGGCAACAGTTGGACACTCTGGATAGGTCAAGACCAGCTATGGTATACTGTTAAGTTGCTTACCACTGTTTAGCTTATAGTAATCTCAGCCAGCCCAGGTTTGATGTCGTTAATCTGGAGAGGGGCTTTGAAACAGTAGTTCAAGGGATATCAATCACGGCTTCGGTTAAGTCTGCTCTCAAGTTGTCTTCAATAAAGAGTAGCGATTTGTCTTGTAAACTCCGCTCTTGCAAACTAGACTCTATCCAACTTAAAAGAAACCTTTGTTAAAGCCATCAATAGTAGTAAGTAGCAAGTCCTTCTCCAGGATTTCATCCTTCTTAGCCTTCAACTCGTCAATATCCCATTCCGCCCAGCAAAATCGTCCACTCAAAAAGTCTGCCTGGTCCGTCGACGCCCAGGCGAAGAACTGGCCGGTTAGCGTGCCATCAGTCATTCCGTTCGGCGGCACGGAAGCACCAGATCTAGTAAAGCCATCAGACTCTAGATTACCAGGGTGAATGTTGACAAAGCGCACGTCCGGATGCTCAAAACGGATATTCTCAAAAATACGAGCCTGACCAAGCTTGCTTCCATTATAGCCAGACCAACCGGAGAGAGGGAATCTCATATGAGCTGCCATGCTTGAAACGTTGAGCACAACTCCACATGAAGTCTTCTTCATTCTGAGAAACTGCTGAGTCACAGTAGCCGTTCCCAAGATATTGACCTCGAACCCACTCCACCAAGCCTTCAAATCTTGTGCAACAAACGGACCCTCGTCTGGGAAGTGGCCCGCATTGTTTATCAGCACATCCGGAGCGCCGAAAGATTGGAAGACAGCAGCAATGGCCAGCTCATCCGTAATATCGGCAGCAAAGGACTCAAAAACAGTTGCGGGGTATGCCAACGCCAGCTTGTCGCGCGCTGTGATGATTCGGTGTTTATCCCGCCCCAGAATGCCAATACGGTCAGCACCGGCGGCAGCAATTGCACGGGTTATATGTTCGCCCACCCCACGACCAGCTCCTGTAATAAGGACGCTCTTGCCAACCAAGGGGCGGTTGGATACGGCATTAACCAAGGAAGGATAAGTTGATTTATGATTTTTAACAAACGAAGCCATATTGATTGATATTGATGCTGTTGAAAAGTTGACTTCTGTATATGAGAGAGGACTTTGAGAAAAACGAGATTAATGTTGTGGTGACAGTGGTCAAACGTAACAAAAGCGATAAATATATTTATATTTGCTTGCCTAAGTTGAGGAACATATCATTTCTAGCTCTTCTGCATTATTGTACCTGCTGCTTTGTAATGCTAATAGAGAGACTGCAAGCCATAAGAATATACTTTAGGCTGCCAATACAGGCAATCAGGCTGCTTTGTAATGCGCCTTTTAAAAGAAGGTAATGTAATACACTATTTGATACAAATTCTCAATTCTTTGTCGGATTCATCAATAATAACTCCGATGAGATCTCGAGTTTATATGTCATCATTATTTTTAATCAGGCCGGTTTAGCTCACATTTCTATTAAACTCCTAGCTAGGTTCGGGAGACGAGAACTTTAAATAGGGCTTATCGGGGAGTGTCCGAGACTGCTATTACCAGCTTGCACTTCACCCTTATTGAGACTTCTAACATATCCCTCAACTTTATTCTCGAAATTCTAACCGCTTTCAAAATGGAATCTCATCATCTTACTTCTTACCCGGCTCTTGACGCCACTATCAAGGGAATCGACCTTAGCGGAGAGTCCGTCATGATCACGGGAGGCGGATACGGCATCGGCGTTGATGTCGCCCGAGCTTTTGTTGACCGCCGGGCCTCGGAAATTATCCTTGTTGGCCGTACCGAATCGAAGCTTAAGGCTACCGCAGAGTCCTTTTCTCTGAGTGGCACCAAAGTCACTTATATTGTGGCAGATATTTCGTCTGAGAAAGATGTACAGCACTTGTTTTTATCGCTCGACAAGTCACCAGACGTTCTGATCAACAACGCCGGCTATCTGCCAAACCCCTCCCTCTTCGTTGATGGAGACCTGCAGGAGTGGTGGCGCGGCTTCACGGTAAACGTTTACGGCACCGCCCTTGTCACGCAGAACTACTTGCGGCACCGTCGCGGTGCCGCGATGGGTTCTGTGACCTCTCCTGCTATTGTGATCACGTTGAACACTATTGGTGCTTTTACAATCCGCCCGCCCAAGCTGTCTGCATACGGTGCCAGCAAGGCGGCACTCGCCAGATGGAATGAATTGGTGGCGGCTGATACTCCACTAAGCGAAGCACGATTTATATCTGTCCACCCTGGTGCTGTTGAGACGGACATGGCGGAGAAGTCCGGCTTGAAGGGCGTCTTTCCCTCTACAGACGGCAATCTGGTTGGAAAGTTCGTGACTTGGCTTGTAAGCGAGGATGCAGCCTTTCTGGCCGGGCGATTTGTGTGGGTTAATTGGGATATCACGGAGCTTCTTAAGAAGAAGACAGAGATTGTAGAGAAGGATCTTCTTATTACCAACTTGTCACAGTAGTTCCTCAAACAGGGCCGCCTTACACTGAATGCCACACTGAATGCCATTTAAGAGTGCTCAATCTAAGCTGTCGCAAAGCTGTACCATAATCGGCGCTGATTAATATGAACTTAACAGTCGTTTCTATTGTTGGCCTTTTCCTTAAGCTGGTGTCTGAACTCTACGCGTGATCGGTGCTGTGACGGTCGCATATTGTCAGCTACTCACTTTCTATCCATCATACATCATTTATACCGTCATATCACAATCATCTTATATTCGTCGCCATGTGGCAAGGATAACATGCTATTAATGCATCCATATAAGTTATACGCAAGGTCGCTTATATACCACTTGACATTATCGACATTTATGATGGCCAGATTGACTCCGGCGTGAAGGAGTCATCGTTAACGACATGGATGCTTCTAGTGCTCAGCGAAGTCTGCCAAATATGGCCCTGTGCAGCAAAAGACAGTTCCAACAGTCTAAAATAGTTAGCCGTTTCTGCTTTCATACGCAGCTATTAATGAGTTTTATTAGGATCGCATGTCTCGGCAAGTCCTATCTCCCACGTTGCGAGATTGAGCTTCTTAGTGACAGCTTATCCTCAACCCCTGTCGACTTTCTCATCGGCTCTCTTATCGTCGAGTTCGGTAGCGGATGCTTATACTGCGGTTTCATTTGCCTAATATTCTCCTGATATTCCCTACCCTCATGCCATTCTGAGTGACTCGAGCGTTGTTGTTCCCTCGGGTCAACTTAAATCTCCTGGAAGGACTAAGGTGCATGCTTACCGTGCCATAATCAGCCAAGAGATAAACTACCAACCTAGCCACTTTTTATCTTTCTGATCATCTATAGCTGAAACCTTACGGAGAACTAACTTTGAACACGTTGTCGCCTATATTCTACTTGAGGGGTGCTGCTGCTAGCTAAACCTTTAAAGAACAGGCCCAAAGAGCATCCGCCATAAAGCACTAACTTGTGTTGATTTGTTCCACTATAAAGCGGAAGTCGCACAGACTTCCTACATCTCAAGTGGTAAATATAATGCTAGAATAAATAAAGTTATATAATTGGACATGTACTTAACAGGTTTAAATAGGGTTTCAGGTCTATAATATAACTATATAAATAATAAACTAGAAGCTAGCTGGTTAGCTACCTTGTGAATGAAAATAATTTTGCTCTGTTAAATTACATCTATATGGTTTACTTCTGGAAGTTGCCATAAAAGTAATATATCTCAAGTTTATGCCTTGGAGTTTAAGTATCCGCAGCATATTAACTGGCTGCGGTCACCCAACTTCAAATGCGAATTATGAAGGGGCACCCACAAAGATCCTCCCGTGAGTTTCGGCACGTATGCGATTAGCTTACTTACTTTCCGCCATAGCTGTATCTTCAGTCTCTGGTTCATCCCAGCCTTCACGTCTATCTTTCGGGATTCGGACAAAGGCAAATGCAATCATCATAGCAACTGCTGTCATACCAATGCCGAGGTACAGTCCGTTCCTGTAGCCCTGGACTCTGTTGCGACCGTGATCATTCGTGTAATGCTCCACTGTGCCAGCGAAACCCAAGCCAGTCGCAAGCCCATAGGATAAGACCGTGCCAATGAGAGAACCAGCTATACCCTGTTGTTCCCGCTTTACTGTAGCACTCGCAATGATTTGGGCAGAAGTAAAAATGAAATCAGGCCCGAACGCTATGATGAACACAGCAGGAAACATTTGTGCCCAGTATGTCTGTTGCTCCGGCATTGTCGCAATGAGTATCAATGAAACACAAGATGCCATCGAACCGATGATCATAATGTGTTCTGCCGCCAAATGCCGAACAGCCTTCGCGCTGAGGATGGCAGCGCAAGCACCGCAAACCGCCAAAGGCACATATGCAGCGGCGCATAAGAATATGGAAAAGTTTCGAATATAATAGTTCCAAGCCATGATGTACCAGATCACGATCCCAACCCCCATGAAGGTCAGAAAGGCGGCAACTATCATGGACGCGAAGGACGGAGAATTCCAGATCGTCAGAGGCAGAACAGGTTCGGTGGCGAATTTGTGTTCCCACACAGCGAACAAGACGAAATGGAGGATGGAGACAATGAGAAGCGCGTAGACATAGGGCTCAGCCCAACCCTTAATGGAGGCCTGGCTAAAAGGTCGTCAGCACAAGTCGGGTTACGCTTCAAGGAAATTGTCTTACGTCCAGGCAAAATTGAACAGAACAAGCCCACCAACACCAAAATACGCCCCAAGATAGTCGAACTTCCCGTTGGGGTCCATAGGGTGCTCTTCTGAGGGAACAACAAAGTAAAACAAGGCAACAATGAAGGCACCGAGAATAGCCCTGTTTGATATTAGCACGGCAAAAGAAGCAAGGCAAGCTACTCTGGCAACTTACAAAAAAAAGAACAGCCACCACCAAGGGGCAAGTTGACCGAAAAAGCCGGGGAAGATGCTACCTCCCGCAGCCCCAACCGGTGCCATAGCCCCAAACAAGCCAACGGAGATATTCCGCATCTTACCTGGTGGGAAAGTAATGGTAAGTAGGGCAATGCAGTTCGGAACCATGAAAGCACCGCCTATTCCACTTAGAGCCCTCATCACGCTCAGCGAGATCACGCCACGCATAAAGCCTGAGACAAGTTGGAAAATGACCCAGAAAATCCCGGCAAACACTACTGTTCTCTTGTGCCCGTATATTGCCCCAATTCGGCCGCCAATGAGGACAAAGCTGCCTTGAGTTAAACTGTATTTATTGCTCACTAAGTCAGTCTCCGATTAACTAGAATGAAAAGCTTGAGCGTAGCTCTTTTGTATGCGGGTCTTACGGGTATGAAGCGACTAGCCAAACTACTTCTTCTGAGCTGACTTCTAACTTTTCAGCTATATGTGCCGCACCTGTTATTCCAGCACCGTAAGGAATCATCTATGCCGAGATTAGATACTTATTGTGCTGTACCACGTAGTAAAGACACTTTACCTGTACGAATTGGCATAAGATAATTGCAAATGAAGTGAGCCTCTATAGCCGAATGACCGATGTTGTTTATGGACTTTCTCAGTTGCATTAGAAATGTCGATTCTTTCCTCTGTCTCCTGTAAGTCCTCCCGTGGAGGACCAGCACATTTTTCGAGGGGGAAGAGATGATCCATTCTGCGATATTTACCGCAAGATAAATTGGAAATTGATAAATATCTAATAGAACAAGAAAAGAATAAACAGAATGAGGCAGTTTGAGCAGGAGCTTGTATTTGAGGAAGGAGCTAGATTTGTTATTTGTAGTTAAGACTTGTGGTTGAGAGCTTAAATTAGCACAGAGAACCTAGAACTTAGTTTAAATAATACAGACAATTAACAGAAGCTTATCTAATGATATCAGTATTATATCTCTTAGTAATATGCAGAGGCTTGGGCTGTCGGAAATATGAATAAATACCCCCGAAAGTTTTTAATAAGCTTGAGGTGTCGGCAATATCAATAATTGGCCCGAGCATGCAGGGATAGTCCCATACCAGTTTCAAGACAGGGTTAATTTTGAATTTCAATACGTATCTGCCGACATCATCTAATCATTTATCGAGCCACCGAGACGCTCTTGTATATTCAATAAAAAAACCGGTCGACATCTAGAGCGTGGGACTTCCCATATGTGACGGTGGTTGGCCAACAAGGACATTTATAATCGCGAGCTGTAAGGATAATGCAGTTTAGTGCTGTAAATTAGTAGGACAGTTCACTCAGCGCGGATGTCTTGAACATATTTAATATCTCTCGACTAAATAAATAGTTTCATTTCGAGGACCATATAGAAGATGACACAATAACTTGGGGCAAGTATTCAGCTCGAAACCCAGGCCCGTGAGAAAGACAAACAGAAGTATTAGATACTTTTTCTAAAAATAGTGGTTTTGAAATCCGAACTTTATAATCGCCTCCAACGGTTAGCTCAAGAATATCCACATCGACACTTCTCGCCTTCATTGAGCTCAGATAAACAGCAATGTCGTTCGCACTCATGAAGTGTGGCAGCCCAGACATGGGAGATGAACCCGAGGACTCGGCCTCACTTTTCGCATCGGCGCCAACTGCCGGGTGCAGTAATGGAATATTTTCAAGCGGATTGTTCGCGTCACGGGTGAGAATCCCAGCGAGCTTGTTAATATGAACATAGCCAGGCCCAAGAAACCACCTCAGATTAAAGAGCAGTTCTTCCCGTGAGTGCTTCCGAAGGGAGAATCCAAACATTTGCACGACCGAATTCTCCGTGGGATCCATTGTATGAAGAAGCACCACATAGGCATGATGCAAGGTATACTCAGCGATTGAAAGACCGAGTGAATCTCTAGTGGAGCTAGCATTGTGCTCAAGAGATGCTCGGAGGCGATGATAGGGCTCCGGCAGATCAGAAGTCCAGCCGTTTCCGAACGTATTGAAAATGATTTGGAAAGACTGATGATTTGGTAGTGACTCTGGGGCTAGCCCTCTCTGCTTTGTCTGTTCTGTATGCTGCCTTTTCCGGGATCTTTGTTCATCCCCAGTATCAACCGTGGGCGCGCAGTCCTCGACAGTCAGTGCATGGCTAGAATTAGGGTTTTCTACAGGAGCCTCTTCTGAAAACGCTTCAATATTGACAACGGGCGATGGCGCCACCTGCAGCGAATTTGCAGCGATATCGATATTATTGTCCAAGCCGGCAGGCGTCTTTTCAACCACAGATCCCTTCACAAGATGTAACGTATTCTCGATGGAGTCTCGCAGTTGTTGCGTAAATTGAGTGTTTCGGTGGAGGGCCTCGGATCGAAGAAACTCGTCAACCAGGTCCAGATGCATAACCGCTAGCTTGTCCACTGTGGCTTCGAGGTGGGAAATAAGTGCATCCTTCTCAGCCACTTCTTGTTGACGCCTTGCTTTGAGTATTCGCTGTGCTTGACGATTTTTCTGTCTTTTGGTCTGAACATGTATAGTATAGTTAGTACTTGAACAGTATAGGGGCACTTCTTAATTAACTAATTTTATGGAGAGGCATACCGATAAGTTACTATTATCGTCTTTGAGAGGCCGCCCTCTCAGGACTGAGCCCGCAGAGGAAGGTTTGTAAGAAACCATGTGACTATTACCGGTTTCTTCCCCAATATCGGGGAACATAATGCGTTCGATCAAGCGTCGCTGTGTTCTCTGGTATTCATGCAAACGCTGCTGTGCTTGAACTGTATTTTATATCCAAACGAACCCGACGGACCTATATAAATGATTTGTCAGCCAACGGGGTCGATGTAGCAACTGGCTTTCCGTAAGCGATTGAAAATATTAACTTGCAGGTTTGATCGCTGCTAAACAAGCGCAAGTCGTGAAGGTGTCTTTTAGAAGGACAATATCGAGACTACTAATTGCTAACCAGTTTATTATTTAAGTGCTGGCTCGTTATACATACTTGCCTTAAGAGACCTTGTAATAGTAGAGTGGGTTATGGGCGATTAGGTAGATTATATCGTTAGCATGTTCTAAATTCAAGGGCTAGATTAATTGACTATACTTACTTCAGTCTAGAGTGGCGCTTTCACAGAAACCTTAAAATATAAACTGGACTCATTGCTGATTAATTTAGTCGGAGATATTTTTCAGAAGTCCGATGATAAGCAGAATGCAATAATGTTAAAGTATTAATTTAAGTGCTTTCACTGCAACAACGCTTATACCCATGCCTGTTATTTTTATCCTTGGCGCTGGGCTTAATATCAGAGCGCTTATAGCGAGTTTGTGGAACATGGCTAGAACGTTAATTTGCATCTAGAATTAGAAAGACTGGCTACTCTCTGGAGGGGTATCTAGAGGTTTGTGTCGACCTCTTGCAACCTGATATAATCGAGGACATTTTCAGCATAATTAAACGCTCTCTTGCAATTCCTAGCATAAATATATATAACAGTCTAAACATTCCCTTAAGACATCAATAGCTATATCTGACAGAATAGTATAGTTAGTAGCAGTAGCTATTATTTAATAATTATCTAACTACTTGGCGATATGACCGAAAACTATATAAAAGCAAGCATAGCAAAAACACGCATAATTCAGCGTTGCGGACTGCATTTTTAGAGCCAAGGTTACACTGCCATTGCACAAGGGTTTAGGTGTGAAGGATCCCGTTCATCTAACTGGCTGTGCCTGAGCAGGGAAGCCCACCCCCGGAACACCGTGCCGCTCAACCACTGTCAGATGAGTGTGGGGGAGAAAAGGAGCATTAGCCTCCGGCACCCGCTTCTGGAAATAACGGGATCTCAGTACACATTGGGCAATATTACAATCTTGGGTGAAGGGAGCGCCTCGGAAAGAGGCTGACCGACGATACGGCAGAAGTACGAGCATATGGATATAAGCCAACGAATTCGAAATGCCAATGTTCTGTAATTATTGGCAGTGTTATTTCGAGTTGGTAGGTCCGATAGCTGATGCTTGCATCGCGCGTCTTACCTACTCGTTCGGCTCTTGTAGAATGAAGGACCATAGGTTTGTTTGGGTTAGAGGAACTGCCGTCGCAGATTGATGGTAAGCATAAAGCCAAATGTTGGAGACAAGGCCCGGGTCTCCGTCATCAACTGGGGAAAGGGATAAGGTTCGTTTCATCCGACATAGACCCCTGCTAGGGCACACCCTATTTTGCTTTCTTTCGGAGCGTACAATGTAGCACCTTAATACGGTATCGGTCCTTGGTCATTTCGACTGCGTATTGGCTGATCGTTGTTCTCATTGGTATATGAAGGCGCCTTCTGCCCTGTTTTTCGAAATCACGGCCACGGAGATTCTACCCACGGCCCTTCACCAATCGTCGATTGGGAATTCGTCATCATGGTTTCCTACCGCTCGTTATGGCTTCTGGCCCTAGCGCCTCGTGAGTCAGAATATGTTCCGCTTCGACACTTTCAGAGTGCTGACCTTTGAGAAGTTGCCCAGTATGTGTCTGCTCAACAATCAACGCCCGCATCTTACACCGATCCGGACACTGGGATCGTGTTCGACACGTGGACCGCATCCCGCATGACTTTCGGCTTCAGTTTCCCCGAAGATGGCCAGACCACAAACGCCGATGAGTTCATTGGATACCTCGTAAGGCAATATTCGATATCGATAGCTCTTCTTTTGTTGACCATGTACACAGAATTGCGCTACTCCCAGCGGGAAGGGCACTGGATGGTGCGGCCTCTCCTACGGCGGACCCATGACAAACTCGCTCTTACTCATGGCCTACCCTCACGATGGCGATGTTCTTACGTCCTTCCTTTGGGCCAACGCCCAGGTCGAGCCTGTCGCGTACAAGGGCAAGGCTGTTCTGACTCAGATCTCTTCCAGCATCACCGAGGATGGCTTTACTCTTATCTACCGCTGCCAGGGCTGCACTTCCTGGTCACAAGACGGAAACTCGGGTCAATTAGCAACCACGTCTTCGATCGCCGTTCTCGGTTGGGCTCATAGCACCACGAATGTGATTGACCCCGAGTGCCCCCGTGAGGCCAGTATGCTCCAGCACGAAACCCAGAGCATCTTCGGTGGACAACTCACCAGCAACGCTTTCAATGATGATTACGATAAGTGGGCTAAGCTCGCCACTAAAGTTGTCGAGGGTAACTGCGACGGCGGTGGTGAGCCAACTTCTACCGCCACTTCTGAGCCTACCTCTACCGCCGCACCCACCGGTACCCCAGTCCCCGACGAGACATACGATTACGTTGTTGTCGGCGGTGGCGCTGGTGGTCTCCCCGTCGCTGACCGTCTTAGCGAGGCTGGCAAGAAGGTACTACTCATCGAGAAGGGACCTCCATCTTCTGGCCGTTGGGGCGGTACCCGTAAACCAGACTGGCTTGGAGGCACCAACCTGACTCGCTTCGATGTTCCCGGTCTATGCAACGAGATCTGGGCTGACTCTTCCGGCATTGCCTGTCCCGATACCGATCAGATGGCCGGTTGTGTTCTCGGTGGAGGCACCGCCATCAACGCTGGTCTGTGGTGGCGTCCAAATCCACAAGACTGGGACTTCAACTTCCCCGATGGCTGGAAAGCCAAAGACATGGCCACGTACGAGCAGCGTGTCTTCAGTCGCATTCCTGGAACACGTTTCCCATCAATGGACGGCAAGCTATACCTCGACCAGGGCTTCAAGGTTGTCGCTGGAGCGCTCGACAAGGCCGGTTGGGATGAAGTGAACGCTCTTGAGGAGCCGTCCGCCAAAAACCGTACTTATACCCACCCACCCTTTATGTTCTCCGGAGGTGAACGAGGAGGCCCCCTTGCCACCTATCTCGTCTCTGCCAAAGCGCGAAACAACTTCAAGTACTGGACCAACACCCAAGTCAGGCGTGTCGTTCGCTCTGGTGGTCACGTAACCGGCCTTGAAGTCGAGCCCTTCTCTGGCGCCGGCTATGTCGGTACCGTCAAGCTCACTCCCGAGACTGGTCGCGTTATTCTTGCGGCTGGCACTTTTGGCAGTGCTAAGATCCTCCTTCGCAGTGAGTCTTGTCTTATCCGTATGCTGTCAGAGCTTTTTAGTTCTAATCATGTTTCATAGGTGGTATTGGCCCAGATGATCAGCTCAACGTTGTCGCCAACTCTAGCCGCGATGGTGGCTCCATGATTGACAAAGATCAGTGGATCAACCTCCCTGTTGGTTACAATCTTGAAGACCATACCAATGTAAGTGCATATTACAGAGTCATCAGATTGTCCGGCTAACAGTATGGTAGACCGACACAGTTATAAAGCACCCCAACGTTGTGTACTACGACTTCTACGAGGCGTACGATGACCCAATCCCCGCTGATAAGAAAAAGTACCTGGGTCAGTATCCATGATCTTCCGAAACTTGCTTAGCTATGAAGACTAACTGGGAGGTAGATGAACGCTCCGGCATTCTCGCTCAAGCTGCCCCTAACATTGGCCCGGTCATCTTTGACGAGATTTCTGGTGCTGATGGCCGCGTCCGATCTATGCAGTGGACTGCTCGCGTCGAGCCCAGTCTAGGCGAGACTAGCAACAGTAAGTACTACTTGACAGTCGGTGCGATCTACCAGACCAGACCTAACTGATGAATCAGAGTCCATCACCATCAGCCAGTACCTCGGCCGTGGTGCCAAGTCACGCGGTCGCATGACCATCACCAGTGCTCTCAACACCGTCGTCTCTGGTAACCCCTACCTCAATGATGCAGAAGACAAGAAGGCTGTTGTGAAAGCTCTCGACAACCTTCGTAAAGCTCTTTCTGGCGTGGAGGGTCTGGAGTGGCTCCAGCCCGCTCCTGGTGTCACCTCGCAGCAATACGTCGATGATGTAAGTGCTTCATGAATCTTTGCTGGTGTTCAAGGCAGAGTCTAATGGTACATACAGATGGTCGTGTCGTGGAGCAACCGCCGTGCCAATCACTGGATTGGAACCAACAAGCTCGGCAAGGACGACGGTCGCCAAGGTGGCACCGCTGTCGTTGACATCAACACCAAGGTCTATGGCACTGACAACCTCTTCGTCACTGACGCTTCTATCTTCCCAGGCATGGTCACCACCAACCCTAGTTCCTACATCGTCACCGTCGCGGAGAGGGCCAGTGCCGCTATCCTAGCCCTTCCCGTCTCCAAGGCCCAGGGGCAGTACCAGCAGTGCGGTGGCAATGAGTGGACCGGGAACATGCAGTGTGGCAAGGGCTTCTACTGCAAGATTCTAAACCCATTCTACTCTCAGTGCTACCCTGATTCTAAAAGATGAGGCAAGAGGGTGTAAGAAAACTTGAACTGTGCTGCCATACAGCTTCAATATGAGGAACGACCTAGTTCTCTTGCACCGTGAGGGTGAGGTCGATAGGAACTACACTGCATTAGGCAAAACTACACATGTATATACTGTCATCACAGTTCTAGCATCTTGATACACAATGACAAGCCCTAGACTTGTGACACGGATTGAGAATCCTCTATGTCTTCGTAGCGTTCGCTCTATCATCCCTGTGATTAGTCGACATAGGCTGCGTGCATCAGCAGTCCCTTGCTAGACGCGGGAATGCCCAATCGCACCACATTGGCGCGCCTCCTATATTAAACGACTTATCTCCCCAATCCACCTTGGCGCTGCCCTTCGATTAGGGTAATGGCGCCTCACTTACCCAGCACATCACTTCGGTCTTTACTTCAGCTTTGGGTCCTGGCCACCGGCCGTTCGTGTAGACGTTAGGCTGAATACGCTAAGAAACAAACATGCCAAGTAACCTCAGATGATCAATGCTACCTCACTTTCGAGTATCGAGATTAACTTAGAGGGTCAGGGTGCTATAGAGCATGGCCACGAGTTATTTTCCAGCCAACAGCGTGTAAGAAAAAATTGAAATCGATACTGCTTTAGACAGCACTCCTGTAATACAACTCATAAAAGTAGGTGTATAATCCTCATCAGCGGATAGTTGCATGCTTAGTGGAGCCTCGGAGGCTGTTTGCCCGCATTTAGCAGTCTCCTTTCGGCAGCCCTCGGAGGCATGATCTTTATTGCCGATTACCAAAAGAAAGATGTCATTTGGACTCGGATGCCATATCAATATGACCAAACTTCCAACCACTGCGCTATTCACCCTCGCACGGCAAAGTCCAGATGATGGAAGGAAGGTTATTTTAGGACGAATAAAAACCAAAAGGTCATCTCAGACATCCGTACCGCTAACCCTATCGATTTTGGGCTGTGGTAAGACGAAAAATATAACACAGAAACCAAGGCGGTTCATTACGCCGCGATTAAGGTGTTAATACCACACATCTACCCAAGTCTCCCTATCCGGGTTTGTCATCTCCTATACTATCAAGCTTCCTTTGTACCCTTACCCCATTTCCATTCCATTTCCGCCTTTACTTCCCTTCCATCCAGCTCCACTACCCTGCACGACAATTCAGCAGGCGCGGCTTTTCTTCTTCGGGAAGCCCAGGCACTGGTGTGATGCCGTCTTTCGTCACTGCCTTCAGCATTCCATCCTTGGCTCCTAACGAAACCGTCCCATCCAGCCTAGGTTTGCCAGTGTTGTTTTCTGGCTGTGCCACTGAACTCGTTCCCTTCCTTCGCCTCCACCAGAACAGATAGAGGAGCTCACAGAGCACTGCAATTCCTCCGATAGCACTACCTGCGCCAATCCCAGCCTTGATCCTACTCGAATACCCATCCGTGGAAGCTCTAGGAGTGTTGGTGTCCTTAGATGAGTCTGCCGACGAGTCTGAGACCTGATAACCACTGGGTCTATCCTTTTGACTATCTAGGCTCTTCGTGGAGGGCCTTCTCTCCTGTGCCGGCTTCGTGTGGTTTCCTTCGCAACTGTACGAACCCTTGGAAATCTTTTGAAACAGGTACTCATCAAACCATGAGAAGTCGATAGATAGATCTCCTTGTAAGATGAAGTAGCCTATGACCTCTTCTAACCCAAAGAATTCCACGTTAGTAAAGTTGGCAACCATGTCGATTGATTTGACGATCCTGAGCCTGTCCGCTGTCACATTGGAAAACAGCTCATTATCGTTTAGCATGAGTCCTCCGGGTTGTTTGATCTGTGGCAAGGCCAAGGCATCGAGGACCTGGCCATCCCCCAGCAGTAAGCTCCCCTGTCATGTTTTTCAAAGACCGCAGGACCAATGCGCTGAATGTGTTACAGGAAAACGTCATGCCATCAGTGACGTTGAAGAGACTTTTTAGGTCCAGCTTGACGTGCACGGACCATATTTGTTGAGTTTCATCGACTGCGTACAGTAAGTAATGGAAATGAGAACCATTTCTTGATTGTACCGAAAGCTCACAAATATATTATTAAGCTCTGATAATCACGCATATATCGACGTCAAGCTTCCTCTGTCATATCCTACCGAGTTTTTCGATTGAAAGTGGTTCGGATAAGGAACATTACAAGTCCGTATCCGTAGGATTCCAAGTGTAGTCACTGCTATTAAATGGGCTAGGTGCTATACTGCGTGCTGACGTTGAATATATCCGCCGGTATTAACATAAGTCCGCAGGACCATTGACGCGGCACATTGATAGATTTGTTAAACCAAGAGGCTTAAAAACAAGCATTATACCTATTAATCGGCGTCGTAAGCTTACTATGTCATACTAAGCCACGATCGTATTTAGCATATCTCATGTACTTTGTAACAACACCCAAGACATAATCAAGTCACTGCAGGTCGTTATAAGAACTTAAAAGCCATTCTTTTCCACTCATCGTTTCTAGCAAATCTGCGTCAAAATTAAAATTCTAATTCTTGAGAAAAACAATATGTTTCCACTTACAGTCTTTATTATAATGCTTCTTACCTATGGGGCACGGGCAAAATCGCAAATTCATATTCTTCGCGTCGCGCATCAAGAACGAGGTATACTCACATTGGGCTTTAATCCCTCTGAACCTAGGAACAGAAGTATTCAACTAGTTGGTACTACCCAGGCAGGGTATCAACCAGGATGGTTACACAGCAGGGGGGAATATCTGTACTCGGTCTCGAGAACACACTTCCCTGACAATTCGTCTACGAGTGGCGGCATCTTCGCATTCAGAAAGCTACCTAATGGCTGTCTTGAGCTATATGACGCAGTAGCATCGCACGGCGATGGCGGGGTCTACCTTGACATTTCAAGAGACGGAAAAACGCTATCTTCAGCCAATATGTAAGCAATGAGCCAATACATTTACAGCAACGATTCATATTTCTAACGTACTCACGCGTCAGCGACGGCTCTACAGTCTCCATATTCCCACTGACTTCTCCTGGCAACTTTGGCAACGTTGCTAACGTCTTTCATTACAACCTCACACATCCTGGTCCTGGAACTGGAGATTCGCAGGAAATTGCGAACCCACATGCGGCCGTCTTCAGTCCCTGCGGAAATATTATGGCTGTCCCTGATCGAGGTGCGGATCGTGTTTACATATATCAGGTACACGATGCGAAACATGTCGAACAGATTCGGACCATTACACTGTTACCGGGAACTGGTCCACGCCACATTCTCTTCTCTCAAGTCAGCAAAGAGAAGACAATCATGTTTTTGGTTTCCGAGCTCGATAACACTGTTAATGTCTTCTCGCTTGAAAATGGCACCGTTGGTCATCATGGCAAGCACCCTGACCTAAACGAAACCTTGCGTATAACTCATCTGCAGAGGGCATCTACTCTCGATGATTCAAGCAAGCGTACAAAGCCCAACAATGTCAATTTGGCTTCCGAACTTTCTGTTTCTCAAGACAGGCGCTTCTTATATGTATCCAATCGGAACACAGAATCAGTTGATAAGGCAGATACCATTGCTTTATACTCTTTGGATAGATACTCAAAGAAGCCACTGCAATTCTTGGGTCTCAACAGCACCTATGGTAAAATACCTCGGCACTTTTCTCTATCAATTGATTCTCGCAATCAATTCCTTGCGGTTGCAAACCAAGTTACCAACGACCTTTTTATCCTCAAAAGAGACTCCAAGACAGGATTTCTAGATGGTATTGTTGGAAACTACAGTTTCGGAAAGCTTGATCTGACAACGAAAGTTGGCCCGATGGCAGTTATATGGGATTGAACCAGGAGTCCAATATAAGCACTGAGGGCTCATCTAGTTGTTGGAGATCATGGCGATGATCCATGACGAGACCAAGTCAGGGCAGATAAAACTTAATGAGAACTCTATATCTACTTCAATTTAAATCTTCTCTGTCTCTTAAGGTTTCTCAAATGCAGAAAGTACACCCTTACACTCGCCAAATCCAAAAAAAGAACTATCGCCATCTCTGTTGCCGCAATGATCTCGTAAAATGGTCTCATCTCCACCATGTAGGTACTTAATGGTGAAGCCATCGGGAAACTCAGCCTCTTCCACTCCAGCCTTGGTGGCTTTGTACAAGCAGCCCAAGTAGATCTTTAATCAAATTTTGCCAAGGATAACATCACGTTGCCGTATTTTATGAGATCAGCTCGCGAATGTCGCTTTGTCCTTGCGCCTTTGACAAAGTCTATGAGAAGGGGCACAAATGTCCCAATCACGTCAATCTCGAGATTAGTTGATGCAATCTTGTCGTCGACCTCGGACTCAAGCAGATTATAAATGACACCGTGGTTTGCTGTATTTCCATCAAGTCCCCAAAGAGGAAGAAACTTCATAGATTAGACATTCTTCTCGATCTGGAACCTCAGGATCCCGAACTCGTTAGCACACTCAGCGCAACCACACGATTTCTAATTGTGCTGTGCCTATTGACCAAGTCGCGCCGGCAATAGGCAACACCGCCGGGGGAGATGGGCCAATAGCCAATATCGCTGAAAATGACAGAAATTCTGTCCTCGGTGTCACTGTAGCAGTTCTGAGGCTGTGAAATAACAGGGTTGGCATCGCTTCAAAGACCCATGGCATAGAGATCAGAGGTCTTGATAGCAACCAGGCTGACCTCGGACACATCTGTCTGCATGTCAATGGTAGAGGCGAACTGGTCGATATTCTCATCAAGTGCCTGCCGAGCCTATTCCAATGACCCCTGGTCTCGTTGCGCGCCAACATCACACTTAACACATTCCTATGATATCCCCATCCGACCAATGACGCAGTGCCGCAGTGCCGCAGTGCCGCAAAAGTCCTTTCACACTCCGCTCATATCTGCTAGATCGTAAGTAACTCTAGTGCCATCTGTGAAAGACGAGGATACCGCCATTTATGCTTATGCTAGTATGATATTAGATCTCTAATATTACTATCCCCTTCTTCTTATGATGACTCCGACAATTCGAGTTTAGTCAAGTTATATATTTACTGATGCCATATAGTAAAGAAACCTCTACTTTATTCCGCTCTTTGAAAGACATGAGAAAGCAGGCCTCATCCACTGTCGCACCAATCCTAAGGAGGCCGCAATCTCAAGCATGATAGCCCCGCACCCGGCTCCTACATATTGTTCTACAGAACAACCTTGGCCTCACGCTTCCGCCGCAACCTTGTCTGAAAGGCTAATAAGCGCCTTACCACAGCCGGTGTCGACACAAAGGTCATTGACGGTATTCTGGGGGCATTTTCAAGAGGATATCTAATAGACCTAGCATTGTAAGGAGTGTTTCCGAAAATTTTAGCCGTTGTGGTGAAAGGTTCCATGTCCGCCTTCTCGTCTGCCATGCGCGTTGTATATTTTATAAGAGTTGCTTTTTGTGCTAGTACTATCATCTACATAGTGTCCAGTGCAGACATCGATCATCTCATGACAAAAGAAGTCGACATCAAATTAGTTGCGGTCGAATGCCCCGGGGAAAAACCAGTCGAGCGCGAGCCTCCACCTAGACCTCGCGCGACCCAAGCTCAGTGACAGCAATATATCAGATGCACAGATGCTTGTATCTGAATTGATTGATCTGTTAGAATACTGTATTTGATCTGGATTGATTGAATTGATTAATATATCTGATTGTTAATCTGATCTTACAGCAGCCCTCATCGGTCGGCTGGTCTTGATTCGAACCACAACCTTCCAGCCGGCGTGACTAAGGCACTTGGCCAAGAAAATGAAGTGATGATTGCTAGGATGAACTGGCTTAGCGATAAGGGAAACGGCAAAACCTACAGGTTGATGGTGGTTTACGTGATGAAGCGGAATGATGTAAAGAGGCTCTTGGAGGACAAGTACTTTCACCTCGCAGGAGAATTGGCAAGGACACTGCCAAAGATAATGCAAAGCAGCAGAGCCAGTTTGCGTATTATGCAGAGGACGACGCGAATTATTCCTTAAGTATATTAATTAAGATAGATATTAGGAGATAAGTGCTAGGCTATAAGTATACTAACTAAACGTGTATAAGAATGATAAGGTGATATCTAAGCATGATAAATGACAAAGACCTTGAGGACTATGCAGCGCTAGCGGTAACAGAGCCATAGGCATGTATAATTAAGGGACAGGCGATAATAATGCCTTACAACCATTTGATGTAACCCTTTTATTGAAGGCTATTTTGAGTTTTCTTCCTTAAAGCTTAACTAACTAGGTTATCCTTTTCTTCTGATTTGTGCGTTACTTCTCACCGCCATTATTGCATATGCCCCAGGGAGGGTAAGAAGAAAGGAGGGGATTGAGTTAGCTATGATTAAAGAAAGAAGAATTAGTATTATGTCAAGGAAGCTTTAGCTATAGAACAAGCTTAGCTACTAGTGAATTTTAATATAAGTTAATTAAATATGCAGAAGTTAAGAGAAAAAGCCTATGTAAAGGCCTTTGCATAATGCCTTAGTTATATAAGATGAACCTCACTAAGGTTATCAGAATTAATTAGCATATGGTTTGTAAGAAGGAGAATGTTCGGCGAACCTAGTGCAGAAAATGGTGGTTATAAACGCGTCGTGATGAGGCTATGCTGTCATTAACTCTTTATTAATGTAGGTTCAGCGGTGCAATAGTTAAGGCATTGCTGGTAACATAAAGACTAGAAACGTGGTGAAGGTTTGGGAGGCGGGAGGTCTGGGCGCCGTATAGACTATCTGTTCACATAGACAATGCTACTGTCGCGCCTACCATGTACCATTCAGTATCTAAGAACCCTCTGCTAGTTTCCTTGCCAGGTTTATCACGTAGCTTGCATTAAGGCATCGGGGGTTGCTGTAGCAGTTTCCGTCATGGATCAAACACTCCGGGGCGCTCTCAGCGAAACCCCTCAAGCCACATATGTCGTGGCAAATAATGATCAGGTCATTGCACCTCCTTTCGCAACATAATCTACCAGAATGATTCAGCTGCAAACATATGAAGCACCTGCGATTCAAGCGCTGCCGCGTTGCCGAAGGTTATATAACCATGACGTAAAGCTCATCAGGTGTTCTGGACAGCAGCATACAGCAGTATACTATGTTCAGCCTCAGATTCACCTACGATGTCCCTCGAGGAGAAGTTGCCTATAAAAATGCTTCCGTCTGAGGGGCGGCTAAGGAAGCACGCATCCGAATGCTGCTGCAATCCGAAATCGCTAGTTCTATAATTCTGTTAACTCGCCTTCGCGACTGCCACAAACTAACAAAGTCGGCATTATGTATATTGTAATAGGTTTTGGCTGCTAGTTGAAGCGGCGTTCGACTTCTGCCTCACACAAGATTCTGCACTTGACGATAGTGGCCGAAATGCTCAATGTCCGATTTAGTATCATTTCTCGCTTTATCTTTGCGTAAATCGTCCTAACTTGGTACATAGGCGCATACGGAGCCTTCGTTATCCTGTCAGACGGGACCTTGAGTGGCACTTATCGTTTTATGGCAGGCCAGTCGAGCAAACCTCGGATTACTTGGCGGTTGTTTAGAGAGATATTGTAGTTATTGCATGGGGTTCTTTTTAGGGTAAGGGAGGGGATTGGAAGGGGTTGGATCCTTAGGAAATAGTTATAATATAAATAATAATATATATTATAAGTAAAGAAGAAAAAAAGTAA